>KZ507135.1:24885-43773 GCA_002844005.1 Limosa lapponica baueri | reverse complement strand
CTCCGCGGCCTGGGCGCGGGCAGCGACCGAGCTGTGCCCGCCCGGCGGCCCGGTCCCCGAGTGCCGGTGCCTGCGGGAAAGGCGCGTGCACCCGGCGGGCTCCGGCAGCCCGTGACTCAGGGCCGGGACGTGCAACGCCCGCAGGCTCTTACGGGCAGTTCTCATCTCGCCACGCGCAAAATAATTACACTTTCTCTAATTGCCCTACTACAGCCCGCGTGCAGAGCGTTAGAACCCGACATTAAACCCCCGGGAGCGTCTGTGCGGGTCCCGGGGGCGCAGAGTCCAGCGCGGAGCCACCCATCGGCCCAAGAAAACGGACTTCCCAGAGGAATCGGTCGGATGTCTGACCGTTGCTGGCTCTAAAGACAACATCCAGAGCAGAAAATGAAATGCTCCTCACCTCTGTTCAATCACATTACATCCAACTGGAAACGGATGGTCTGGGAAATGCAGTCGGAGCAATACAAGACAAGCTTTCTGAACGGTGGCAGCACAGACTGTCCTTAATGATTGTGTGTGAAAGGAAAAAACAACCAAACAAATCTCACCAGGAACGCAAACGAAACAGACAAAGCCTCCGCACTTACCAGGAGTCAGTAAAGACAGAGGGGGATGAATAGAAACAGTTTTTACAGTGCCATCCACGTCCCGCACCAACGCTCCTGCTGCACCCACAGCCCCGTAACACGGTACAAAATGTTCATCCCTCTTCCCAAAGAGAACCCAAACATACCATCTTTTATGGTAAAATCCAAGATGTGATGTTAAACACCCAGTCCCCTCTACCCAGATGGAGAAAGGAGGGATAAACAGCGCTACTGTTCATGGACACAGTATTTTTTCTACCAAAATTCTCTTACGGCTGCAAAACAGCATTTCTAATGACCTCACCAATCCTGAACATATCTCTCCTACAAGACTGTTGTCTGCACCTCATCACGTCCACGTGCTAGAGAGGGTGTCTGGTCCTGTCAAACAAGCATCCTCCGTGGATTTTGGTGACGAACACCTACCATCTCACACAGTTACCACCGCGTTAGACATCCCATGCCTGTCGCTGTGAAATGCCACAGGGAGCACGCACGGACTGCGCTGTCACAAATAATCTGAATGCACACGATCCCATCCACCTCCCACATGCCACAGGTACACCACGTCACACTAACGTGGTGAGCCACCAAACCCCCAACTCTTTTTTATGGACACCCAAATTTTCAACTGAGTATCCAACAGTAGCTGAAAGGCTGCCTGTTACACTCTCCTGCATCAGCACCGTTTACAGTCAGCACCAGTCACACCCTGGTCCGTCCCATACGCACTTTCAGTTCACACGTTACCTGCCCATATTTTTAAGTTCTGTTTGTGCTCCCTATGGCAGCCCTTACTCCTCTCCAGCCCTCTCCTGCAGTTGCATAAGTGTAATGCCAAGGAGCACTCGTACCAGTCTCCCTGGAATTCCTGATCATGTCCCATGCCAAGGGAACGTCATCCCTACAGACACTTTTTGAAAGCGGCAAAGGATTCAGTGGAGAGCAAACATATGCGCTTTACACTGGAATTCTGTACCAAAAAGACTTCCTAATTTGTTACACATCTGTCACTAGAAGATCTCTGTCCTTCAGTTCAGAAGGGATCTCGTTTACTTTCTGTTTTTCTCACTTGAGAGAGCCTCTCTACAGACAGTGAGTGAAAAGTGAGGTCAAATGGTTACAGAAGCACACGATGGCTTCTGAAAACTGTCAGTTCATAGAGAAAAAAGAAGAGGCTGCCAAGTTTATCAGAGGAGATCAGGATCACATGGCAATGCCTCCTTTATGAGAAGAAGAAAGGCTTTCTTTGAAAAGAACACCACTATTCTAATGAACTAGAAAAAAGTGCAAGAACATCAGCAGCTGGTGTTGTTTGTAAAAGATCTCATTCATCTGTGGGGTAAAATAAGGAAAACTCAGAATACAACAAGGGTGGCTATCTATAGTTCAGAAAAGGGTGCCCTTTATAGCATAGCACAGACACTGGAGAGGGATGAAGCCCTCCGGAGGACGGGCACCTGAGGTGCTGCCCCTCAAAGCTCCTCTGCACATTCCTTCACTTGGCTCGAGACAGTCCTATGCACAGGAGACACGGAGGGACACAGTCTCACAGTATCTTCAGTCATTTGCAGTGCTGCTCCCCGATCCCAATGGCACTTGCTCTGTGCACAAAAAGGTGGGATTTTATTCTTGCCCCAAGTTCAGTACTTCCAGGAGTAACAATTACTATAAGTCAGGAAATTATTTAACAAAATATTTTTCTGTGGGAAACACAATTCCCATTGTTTCGCTCAAAACACCCTCCTGTTCATCATACCTCTCCCAGACCCCGAGGCCTACAGGCACTCTTTAAATGTTCCCTGATAATCATAGGAATTACCTGCCTTTAAAAGAACTTAAACCAAAAGTTGCTATAAGTGCTTAAAAGAAGGAAGTGCCATGTGTCATACCCCTGCTGCTCTCTGATAGTGCAGTAGCCAAGGGGAAGCAGATCCTGCCGAGATGCTGCACAGACCCAGGCACAGATCCCAGGGCATCCTTCTGCGACAGCCGGAATGGCAATGTCCCCCACCCAGCAGCGTCTCTGCTGAGCCTGCACCAAGAGTGGCTCAGCATCCAAAAACGCTTGGGCTCACTTTTTCCTGCTGGTCACTGTGGAACCCTGGTTTTGCACAGTTGGTTTCAGATGCTTCTTTGCTAACCCATCTTTGTTGAAATCTGGAAACTTCTACAGCGGTGTGACTCCAAGCGCGCATACTACCTTAGCTCTGACCGGGAGCCATCCATCCCCGAGAGCAGCAATTTTATGCACATATCTATTTTATTTATTGGCTTTGTTTACACCGTATCCTTTCACAATTGAGCTACTACTGTCTGCCCTTTCACTTCTAAAGCCTGTGTAGCACAGCCTATTACTGCAAAGACATACAACAGCTGTACAAGAGGAGCTTGCAGAGAATTGGAAGTCACTGTGCTGTGTGCTGAGCATGGTCAGGCAGCTACAGACTTGCCTCCTTAAAAAAGTAACAGAGGCTAAAGGTTTTCAGGTATCTGCAGAACTGAACAAAGAAGGCAGATTAATTTTTGTCTTAATGTAACTGAAAATATACAGTTCACATACAGGATGTCTTTGTCTTTATTTTAAAGAGATTTGTGGAAGACAATGGTTTACCTAAACTTATGTAAGATGGAAATTACTTATCCTTTTGCTATGCTGTTCCTGGGGTACGGTTGACTGTTAACCCTGCCTCTCTTGCAGTGGTCATGCTTGCTGGAATCATTAACTGTGTTTTAACAGCATAGTGCAAAGGAACTCCAAGTGTTCTGTTGAGTTAATTAAAAAGAATTTTAAAATTCTAGTCAATATTTTGGAACTACAAATATTCTTTGAAATCCTTCCCTCAAGACTACCTAACAGGCAGTAGGGCAAGGATTCGAAGCAAGGCAATTAAAGTAAACAGAGAAGACAGGGATTTGGTTATTTATTCTATTGATAGAATCAACTCACATTAGCTTATACCTTAGCTAGCTAAGCTAACATTTGTTCTCTAAGAATAAATGGGAAGATGTTGCTGGTCCTTTAAATAAGAGTGTAATTTGCTCCCTTTGGAGCACAGTGCATCAAGGCAGAGGCTGCTGATAAGTCATGGTTAGTATAATTATTCAGTCTTTTTCCCTGAAGGGCCTCTGCAATGCAGCGGTCCTTTTACTTTTTTTTTTCCCTCCCTGTTAGCAATGCCCTAGTTTGTTCACTGCTGCAGTCCCCCTCCCTTCCACCACCACCACATCATAACAATCTCTAATTGAGAGTTGCCTGCTAACCAGAGCTCCCAGACAAACTGCAGGAACACCAGAGAGTACTCACAGCTACCTCTGCAGCTCCTCCAAATTCACCAGCACTGAGGTAATTGTCAAACAAGGGTTTTAAAACCTTTGCATGCCACATTGGAGAGACTGCTAACAGCTGAGTATCAGTCTCCATCCCATCGGGATCGGCTGCACTTCACATGCAACCTGCAGCCTCGGTAGCAGATGAAAAGCACCTGCAGACAAGTCAGTCAATTTTGATGCTGAACGTAAGACTCTGTGCCCTTCCTCTTTAAGAGCTATTTCCATTGCTGTTTGCAAGTATGCCTCTGCAGCCAAGTCACAAACCTCTTTTATTCCTGCAAAACCCACAGTGATTTATCTCCCCTCCACTCGTGTCTACAAACGTTGGAAGCGGTGCTGTCCCGACCTCCTTGAAACGTCCCTCCTGTATGGGGCATGAGAAACGCAGCAGCTACGGGTCAGAACGTGGAGACAAACTGAACGTTTGTGTTCTGTGATGTTACAGGGAGGGGGAGAGCCAGGACGGATGCATCGGTCTTCTGCTAATATTAATGGATCATCTTGAACAACTGAAGATCCAGGTACCGTGTCACTCAAATCATGCCTGATGCTACTTTGAAGGAAATTCTATTTTATTATTATTTCCCCCCCAATTATCTCCAAAAGCACCAGCTCAGACTCTGCACACATACACACACCACTCTGCCAGAATCCAGCTAGAAATGGCTCCTCCTCACCTGCAGACCAACTGCGGACGCTCTCATCCGTGGTGTCAGGGAGCTCAGACAGACCCACGCAGCCAGTCCCTACTCACAGCTGCTAATGGTCTGGAGAAAGCTTCTAATGAACACTTTAATGAAGAAAGCTTTTCCTGTCAGGAGCCCACCAAAAACCTTTCAAACACCACCTGCCTGCACTGACAGGGAGCTGGCCTGAATTAAGCCTAAAACTGTTTAATATTTCTCCAGTGAAACAGTTCTAAGTATTTGCTATGTTCATCAAAGCTATAAAATAACAACACAGTAACACATGCTTCAGATCTTTGTAATGACAGCAATATTTTAAAGGCATTAAACTGGTATCAAAAGTAATATCCACGGCAGATTTCCCAAAGCATGTGTTGTATTAAAATTACTATGTTTGCATCTGACAGACCAAATAGGATGAGAATTGCAGGAACAAACTGCATCAGTATATTAGCTCATTATTTCTCTTGCCTTCGGTATGGCCCTGTGCAAACAACTACTCCTGTGACTTCTTTTGTGTAATGCTTTATAGCATTAATATTAGTTTGAAATCTCTGAAGACTAAGGACCTGACTTCACCGTATTTGTCTCCTGTATTTATCAGAGAAAACAGACACTTAGCAAACGGGTCACCAAGCAGGAGCCTTTGCTAAGATTGCACAGAATGCAGCGTCCCAGCAGCTGACTCTCCCTGATGAAGATGAAAGCAGTATTACTGGGCCTTTCTAGGCCTGTCACAGAAACCAGCTCTTTCTCTGTCTCCTTGGTCCAAGTTGGAAGCTGCATCTCTTTAGCAATCGCACTTAGGAAGGGAAATGAAAGTTTCAGGCTCCTAAGTTCCCCTGCCATCCTCCTCATCTTGCTCCTTTGTAAAATGCATTTTGGGGGCACAGGGTTACCTGAACCTAAAACTTGCATGCACAGAGCTGTCACACAAATCCAGAGGCTGCGTTCCCACCCCTCGGTGGGACATTTAGGTACCAGAGATCCGTTCTGATGAGTCATGAATTCTTCTGCCAACTGCTTGGCTAAGAGCTAATGGCATTAGGGTGTCCGGCTCATCCCTGCAAGGCACAAGGGAAGCTCTTACAAGTCTAAAAAGGCTGATTGTGGCTGTTAACGCACCAGGGTGTGCCTGGCTTGCCATCACCGAGACTCTCAAGTGTTGGGCAGAGCCTGTATCTGCCCCATTTGGTGACTCCTAGGTAACAAGGTGGGATGTGGACATCACAGCAGTGGCTGACTGTAAAGTCTCATCATTCCTTAAACCGTCTCACCATCTTCCTGTTTTCTGTTTCTGTAAATACACGGTTTTCTAGACAAGCTCAAGTTCCAGAGTTCTCAGGGAAGACAACTGCAGGGTAGATGCTCCTCTCCTGCAAGGGACTGGGTAGTCCCTGTTTTGAGGAAACAATCAGCTTTCTGTTCAGACAAAGAAAACACCCCTTTGTCTATTTCCCATCAAATGCAGCCACATTTTGTTCACATCAAAAGAAGCAATAAGAAATTTCAGCACAAGGTCTTTGATTAATTGTGCAATAGACCTCCCCCATAGCACAAACTCTCCCCTCTACGTCCCTCCCCCGTGCCAGGAGCTGCTCCTCTCATTCACAGTCCTACCATTTGGTGAGCTTTGTTAAAGAATATTACATGTTTCTTACCGTCCAAGGACAGCCAGTCATGCTGGGAGGAAGGCAGGGTTGGCAGAGCTCTGGCTTTGTATTCAAACACCACAGAATTGGAGATGATCTGATTGTTGAAGGCAACTTGCAAAGTCACGAGCCCAGTGTCATGAGCTAAAAGGAAAGAACACGTGGTAAGAGAGATGTCCCCACAGAAATGCACGGCTGTTATTGATCTCCCATGTGCTAAGTGGCAGCTGAGAGCAGGTGCAATGAGAGGAGAGGGGGCGTTTGACAATATTTTTGTGACTAGACAACTAAAGAGTCCAAAATGCCAATCTGTATTTTCAAACATGAAGGTTGTAAGCTTACGAATCGTCTAATGCGTTGTTTTGGCAGGAGGCAGAATCACACATGTTCCTGAAGATTAACCAGCCTTGCTGCGTTTCCAGTGGGAAGCTGGGGCCTAACAATGAAGCAAAGTTATTCTGCATACGTATTCTGCTGGTCATATATGAGGGCCAGCACTACTGAAAATCTCTGTAGGGAGGCTGGAGGCATTCTCGTCCTGTAAGTACCAAGGACAAAGAGCAGCATATAGGCAAATTAAGGGTCAGCAGAGCAAGGAGTACACCCTGCATAACAGTTATTCTTTAGTCTCCTACTTCAAAACTAAAGAAATGCTTAGAATTATTTCAAATAATTATTTTAAAGCTAATTCAGAGCTTCTAAATAATATTTGTTGTGATCTGTTGTGATGTATCAAGATCCTAAATGGCTGTTCTCACAGTAAATAGGTCAAAGTAAAAGGAAAAGCTTCTCAATGTTTATGCTCTGCCTTTCACAACGGGTCCATGAGTTTAGTCAAGACATATACATGACACTATTAGGTAAGAACTTCCTCTGGAACCTCTAGCTCTAGGAGAGAGGTGTTCCTTACCTGGGCAGTAGCAGCGCAGTACCCCTGGCTGAATTAAAGATGCAGGCACTGAGATCTGATCAAACAGACAGCTGTAATTATTGCTGGCTTCCTGCCATGGACCGGTAATTAGGACTTTTACTCCTCCCTGTGAAGAAAAGAGGGGGGGGTAAAAAGAGCATTAGAGAAGAAGCCGTCCCCAGAGAGGACCATGCACTGAGATGGCTGAATGGCAAACAGCATCATGAGGGCTAAAGCAGTGCCAAGCTAACGCAGGTCCTTGGCACCAGTCAACACCGATGGCCCGGTCTTCCCGCACTGCGGGAGGGATGCAAACAGTGCTCCACAGCAGAGCACCCTCACTCACTCTGTTCCCTGCTCCTGCCCATACGCTCAAGTCCTGTGCTTTGCCAGTGGGACCCTCACACCGCAGACCTTCTGGTCACTTGCCAGCTCCAAGATCAGTGATAGCAAACGTCTTCTGTGCTGCACCCCAGACACCCCTCACCAGGCAGCTCCTGGTGACCTATGGTGCCCTGTCCTGCCTCACGCCCACCGTGGCCTCCTCGTGCCCATCACGGTCTCATCGTGCCCATCATGGCCTCCTCGTGCCCATCACGGCCTCCTCGTGCCCACCATGGCCTCCTCGTGCCCATCACGGCCTCCTCGCTGCTGCCTGTGTGGGCTCCAGGCTTGTTCCTTGCCACTGAGCAGAGCCACAGGTCAATCACGGCGAGTGGACCACAGGCTCGCCATCACGGCCCTGCCCCTGCCGCTGCGGGTGGAAGACTCTGGGCACAGGGACAGGGCACGGAAAGTGACACACGGCCTCCAGAGCCACAGCTGGGGCCGTGAGAGGCGCTGGGCCACGGATGCGACAGACCGCCATGCCGGAAGATCTCAGCTAAAAGCAGCCATCGCAGGACCGGCGCTTTCCCGGGGCCTCGGTTAAACAGGGCAGGCTGCCGCCGGCGGGTGACCCGGCGCGGGGCCCTGTCGCAGAGCGGCGTTCGGCCGCGGCTCCGGCCGCCCGGGACGGGCCCGGCCCCGGCCCTTCCCCCGCCGGGCCCCTCTGCCCAAGAGCGCGGCCCCGGGCCGCCTGCCCGGCGACACCGAGCTGGGGCTGCGGGACGGGGATCGGGTCCCCGCGCCCTCCCCCGGGGACAGCAGCCCCCGGCGGCGCCGCCGCGGGCCCCGGTCCGGCCCTGCCCTTCCCCGCGGCCGTGCTGCCCTCGGGCGGCCGCCGGCGGCAGCGCGCCCCGTCCGCCCCCGGGAGGCGGCTCCACGGCGGGGGCGGCGGCCGGAGGAGAGCCGGGGAGGGCGGCGGCGGCCCGGGAGGCCAGAGCCCAGCCGGCCGAGCCCACCGGGTGCGGGAGAGCCGCGCTCCGGCCGGGGCCCGCCTGACCCGCCCCGAGCGGCCCCCGCGGCACAGCCCGACCTCCCGCACGGCCCCGCACAACCGGAGGGGTCCCGGGCAGTCGCTGCAGAGGGGCTAGTCCTCGCGGTCTGTGTAAAACAGATATAAAACAGGCTCTACCAGCAGGAGCCGAACGATTCATGAGTGTAGCAATGGATAACAAAAAAGGTTTCCATGGTAGCAGCAAAAAAGAAAGGTTTGCACCAGAAAGGCTAGAGGTTTGCTGTTGGGGCTTTTTTCTTGATTTTGGGGACCTTCTACGCAAGCAAGCGAGAGTCAGGCTGACTGTCCGGACAGCAGGTACGGCAGAAGCAGTGTCTGTAGCCAAACATAGCCAAATGCCCCCAAACAAAGCCAAATGCCCCCAAAGCCAAATGCCCCCAGCTACCATGCTGCTTGCAAACCAAGCCTAACTGGGCTCAGTCACTAGCAGACCATCACTGCATTACTGTTCGGGTAACACCAGGAGTGACCACCACAGCGCTGACACTTCACCTTGTGTCATCTCCAGAGCAGCAGAGGGCTGGCATTCAGACCCAGTCCCACCATGACCAAGGGCAGGTAACCTCCAGCTGTGGTGAGCAGTCGATGGTTAGTGACCACCTCTTAGAGAGGGCTCTGGATTTGGCAGCCAGCAGAGGTGAGGCCCCTGGGCACCTCCTGCCCTAGATGGTCCCAGATTGCCCAGTCAGCAATGGTGGGTGAGGCTAACGAGCGGCGCGATGCCTTCAGCTGCCCACCAAACCTGCGCCTGCACTGCCACCCTGCTGGCTGCCATGGACTTGTCTGGAGAGAGAGCAACTGAACACAGGGCAGAAACTCCTCAAGGAGGCTTTTCATCAGCGCCCATCGGCCATTCCTGCACGCTGGCAACCTCGGTTTCTTTCCAGCAGCAGAGTGAACACCCATGTTTTCACACCAAGTACCACGTTGCAGAGCCACTGAATACAACTCATCACCTGCTCCTGTAACACTGCGGTCCTGGAGCTGTCGCAGCATCATTCAGAAGAAGGTTAAGCCACCTCATCTGCTTATTTTCCATATTTCTGCTGCCTCGGCCACTAGCAAACTCACCATCCAGTGGTGTCAGATGTGCGCTTACTGGGGGAGGTATCACAGGACTGAAAATCAGATAGTACTTGGGAACAGAGAGATCTTCTCCTGAGCAGTTATTATACACCTCCCTAGGGTAACCAATACAATAGTGCTCCCAGTTACAAAACCACAAAGGACCATTTTTTAAATTCAAAACAACCTGCGTCTCCACTCCTGGCTCAAAACAGCCTCTTTCCTCCAGCATCTCTGGACGTCAGAAAAGTCTGTGCTGCTGACATTTTTACCTTGTGGTGCTTGCGACTGATTTTGGATAGTCTGTGGGATGAAGGTAAATGCTGAACTCATTAAGGCAATGCAGGTCAGGAATTATTCTACTGAGAACATCAGGGCCAGATTTAAGGATCAGCTCCAGTTTACAAACTCTAGTGCCCTAACGTGGCTTGGTAGCACCATGAAGTCATCACGTGGGGAATACTTTGCTTTTCAATGAAACAAAACATTTCTGTTCAGATGCTTCCTAAGTGAAGGGCTGGCCCTGTCAGGGTAATGAAGTGCTTAATTAAAAGTACACTCAGACATGCAAATGGCCTTGGATGCTTTGACTTCTAAGAGAAATATTTTAAAAGCCTTGTCAAAGTTTTAATAGAACAGTTCTCGGGAGCCCTCACTAACCAAGCAATGAAGGATAAAGCAGTAAATGTTAGCGAGTAAAAGCCCTAGACTTACCTCAGGGTACGACCATTCTGGCGAATAATCTGTCACCATGAACAAGCGCCCGCTCTGCTGCAGCAGCCCCAAAGTGCCTTGTGCGGCGGCTGCGGAGACCACCTCGGCCACGTGCATGTACGCCATGGTGCTGGCCCCGCTCTCCGTGCTGCTGAGCTGCATGTTGGCCTGCTGGGGGCTGCAGCAGGGGATGCACATCTCAGCCTGGCTGTAGGAGGCTCTGTTACTGTCTTCGGGCTGGGACAGGCCGGCACTGTCACTGGACACCAGCTGGTGTCCATAGAGGGCATTGCTCCCACCTTCTACCGATATGAAATCATTAATTAGATCAGAAAACTGGTTGCTGAAGGAGATGTCAAAGTGGTCCAAGTTAAGCTCCATGTTGGAGGAGTTATTTAAGCTGGGATGGGCCACAGGATAGAGTCCTTGTACCATGTTTCCTTGGAGAATAGGGAGATTGTTCCCATTCCTGATACCCCCGTTGGCCTCAGGCTGCAAGTAGTGTTCTGTGCTGCAGGCTTGAAGATCCCCTGATTTAAGTAGATTTTCATTCCCTTCTGCCTGCTGGGAGGTCTCCATGGGAACTTCAGCTTCTGCAGTCATAGCCTGGAAGTTTGCTTGGAACTGCATGAGCTGGAGAGAAGAGGAGGACTCTATTCTAGTTTCCACTGTGCCATTACAGTTGGAAGTGGTTTGGGAGGAGGACTCTGTTTTCACACTGGGGATTCCTAACGTGTTCACAAATGAGCCACTTGTGTCATTCAAATTGTTGTGAGTGTTTTGCTCAAGGGGAAGAGGTTTGCTGGCATCCTGCAGAAAGAAGCTGGGGGAGGGGGTCTGATGAACATGAGGGCTCTGGACGGTCTGATTGAAGCTGGAAGAATAGTCCTTGTTGGAGTCAATGGCACTGAAGTCCATCTGCTCCAGGGTGGTACTTGGGCTCAGACCTCCTCCAGATGGAAGCAAACCTGAACCAGTAGTGAGGGTGAGAGTGTTAGATGCAGAAGTGGAGGAAAATGCTTCTTTGGACATCTGTTGTTCAAAAGATGTGTCCTCAGTTTTAATTTCTTTTGTGAGGGTTGTATTAAAGTTGAAGCTACGTTCCGTTGTGGGTGACTGCCGTATGTTGGTACTGATGCTGTCACTTTTCATACCTCCTCCACCATAAGTCTGCCCTTGCTTGGGGTTGTTAAGAAAACAGTCTGGGTCAAAATTCATGGTGGTTTCTGGAATTTTTCTATTCCCATCTAGAGTTGTGGAGAGCACAAGTTCCTCGGAGACGGTGCTGGGCAGCATCGACAAGCTCTCTGAACTGCCGGTCGTCGGAAAAGCAAATTTGTGTCCATCTGAACTCACAGCAAGTACCAGTCCTTGTGCAGCTGCATCTGAGGACAGAAGGTGTTGATTTGGGCCGGAGGTGGGTGACATGGTATACACAGCTTCACTGGTGACTTCTGACATAAACACGGTGGCACTTTGTGACAAGCTTCCCATAACTGAAGCTACGGCCATACTGGACACGCCAGTGACGGCCGGGCTGTCCGCCATATCCGGGTCGCTGTTTAATCCACTGCTGATGGACACGGGAGAATTCTGGGTCGTGTCAGGGACCTCCACCTGGTTGGTGGAAGAAACCTCGGTGCTGTTTTGATGGAGCAACACCGGTTTCGCCACTTTGCCGTTCCTCTTCTCTCGGCTGGAGGCCTTGCCATGACTGTGCTCGTTCTTGCCTTCAGAGACATCGTTATTTTGTACCTCTGAATGAGCGCTGTACCCACCTGTCCTTGGCTCGACCTTTGGTGATATGATGCGATGTTTGGCACTGTTACACTTGTGATGCACACTGCTTCCTGCCCCTGTGCCAGGAAACAACAACACTGCCATTCAGTAAATACAAAATTAGGACAATGTCAGTTGCATATCTTATGGCTGTACCAAGAGAGAGCTGTGCTTACGCACTCGTGCGTGAGAGCGAGCACACGTACGGGAGAGCAAGAGACACCTTGGAAATAAAATTGATTTCTCGCCAGTGCCAGATTTACAGCTCCCTTTCTGTCTAATGCTTCAACCCATCGCGTGCAGTGACAGCATCCTCCGAGCGGGCGCCTGTGCACCCTTCCCCTCACCCCACGCAGCACCTACCCCCTTCCCCCCATCAGACAATGCGTTCGGAGGAGAGAAATTGGTGTCTATGACAAGTTTTGGAGTTATTTAAACGTGCCCAGTCCCAGTGCAAAGTCTGCAGGGCCAGGGCCATTGCTGTCAGCCGTGGGTTCTGCCCCACAGGCCCCGCTTCATCTGCGCCATGGATGAGACCTCAGCCCCCTGCGACAGGTGCCCGGCTCCTCACGCTGGATGATGTCGGGTCTTTTGACAACTGCTCTCCTGGGCTGGATGCTGACGGGTAACCTGGAGGTGACAGATGCTACATCACGCTCCTGTCCCTAGCATCACCCTGCCATCGAGACTGCAACCCTCATCTTCTTGTCATCATTGTGCCTATTACAGCTGCCAATCAAATTATTAAAGCAGCACATTAGCCAGCACAAAGCAAGCTTTCCCTCTGTAAGGACGGAGACGTGTTTCTCTTGTTCTAAGCCGTTTGTACGCTGACAGACGAACATTTTGTACTTTGAGAGGTCGCACGCAGAGCCCACCATCAGTATGGGAGTGGCTGAAGGAGGCTCAGGCACAGGTCGCCAGAAGCCAATCCTCCGCGGAGCTCAGCCAGCTGGAGCCTTTGCTGCCCCGACAGACGATGAACATCACCCGCGTCCTGGGGGCTTGGAAATGAGGGAGCATGAAGTAAATTCTGTCTGCAAAGGCATCTTGGCCACAAACTCTGGTGCAGGGACTGCTTTTGTTATTTAAAGAACAGCCCATGAATTTTTGATGTTTCTTTCCTTAATTGATTAATTTTCCCTAGAATGAGGTAAGAACATTAATTATGGTACTGTATAATGACTAAAGGGGGAAAGAAACCTCCTCCTTATAGCTAATGGCTACAATTATAAATGCCATCTTCTGGGTAACATAAAGCCTCCATGTGGCTGCTGCAATTTGCTAAATCCTTTGTTCCTTGCCCTTGAAAGGGAACTTCTCTATTATGTGCTCAAGATTTGAATCAGGTCGCTTAAAGTAGTTCAGGACAGTGCTTTTGAGACTAAACACAATGTTAAATCTCTCTATTCTCCTAGGTATAGCGATGGGCAGGAGCACGGGAGAGGCTTTCACACGCTGCCGTCTCTGCGGATGACAGTCAGGAATTGGGACTGTGCGTGTCGATGCGCGGCCGGTACGAAACAAAGCGATGCTGTTACGCTGAAAAGCATGCAGCAGGCTTAGCACAAGACAAAACATCAAAGGGAAGAATAAAAGGATTCATGTTCAGATCTGCAAGCCTGGATCAAATGCTGAGCCTTAAGGGTTGAATTTTAATCCAAACTCAGGTATTTCAGAGGTCATCGTTCCTATTTAAATCTGGATTGTATAATGCAGCTGCCCAAAAAAAGAAGAAAAAATAAACCCTTTGAAGCACTGACAACTTTCCTTTATAAATTTCACTAAAGACTTATTAATGTGTCATACACTTTACTTGACCAAAGTACTAGGAAGGGGTGGCTATAAAACAGATGAGTAGGAAAAGTGAATCATTCAGCTTC
The DNA here is from genome assembly GCA_002844005.1 of Limosa lapponica baueri. Classification (NCBI taxonomy): domain Eukaryota; kingdom Metazoa; phylum Chordata; class Aves; order Charadriiformes; family Scolopacidae; genus Limosa; species Limosa lapponica. Next base: position 29,762 of record KZ507135.1, on the reverse strand, counting down.
CCACTCTCTAGATAAAATGCTAACACTAGGGATGCTGTTTCTTGCTCAAGACAAAGCCATCTTCTTTAACAGGAAAGAAATCTCCTGTATTTTCATGATACCCAAATAAAATGTCTCATTCTGGTGATAGCTTGTAATTAACCACCTGAGCCCATTTTCTTCAGCAAAGTGGGCTGCGGGTAAGGAGTTCAGAGCATGTAGTTGGAAGAACATCAAATTTTGAGGCTTTGGTAATAAAATTTGAGCGTGTAGAAGAGAATATGTCACATATAGCAGGTCACATATAGAGAGCATTTGTTAGAACTTGCACGTTACAAAGTGTTGAGGTTTTTCCAGAAGTTCCGGCTGTATCTTTTTACGCTTGAGATTTCTTCTGCCACCTCTGAAGTCACTGTGTCTTGGTCTTTCACGACACAGCATTTCCAGCACCTCAGTACCACAAACCCCACCCCGAGTCTGGACCGAGCCGCGCTCCATTCGTGCCCCCCGGGAACTCACCCAGGGTGCCAGTGCAGAGACAGTTGTGTGTCCGAGGCTGCGGCTTGGTCTGGTGGCTGTCGAGGATCTGCTGCACGAGCTGCTCCACCGAGAACCCTGAACTGCTGTTTCCATTGCTGCACGTCCACTTAATGCCATGAACTGCAAAGAGAACGGCAAAACTTCCCGTCAGAAACATGCCAGAAACCATCAAAAGCCACTCCAAAAGAACAGCAGAAACCCACTCCTGCAGCTTTTTCTCAGAACTGAAGGAGACCTAAAAAGCACAACACTAATGGTTACTGGTTTACTATTCTCCCTGATAGCCATAGGCTTCCAAATACAATTCCTGGGATTAGGTACATGCAGGGGAAAAAAACCTTCATAGAATATCTTCCTCTATTTCAGTTTGCTGTTAATGGTGGCTCTAAACTGTAAAACTGCAAGGACTGTGCGCATAGTGCACATAACCTTCATTAAAAACCTGAAAACAACAAGCTGCTTGTGTTTCACTGAAGTAAAACAGTACAATTCCAAGGAGCATTTTAGATTCTTTTTCTGTCTAATGTGAAAACAAAATTAGTTAGTTTTATAATAAAATCAGCAGCCAACAGACCACCAGTATAATAGCAAATACAAACCTTTTGCCCCGTCTTCATCACATTGTCAGATCCTGGTTGGCAGCAGCGAAGGCTGACTCATGTTTTGGGAGTCACTAACAGACAGTGTGAGCTCCTCCACAGACCTGGACAACTTTTTAGTAATTTAGGAAAACAGACGGGAAGGTGACGTCGCAGAACATGTTGCAAACTGAAGGTGGGGACTCCCTTGGCCTGTCGCCATTTAAATAAGAACGCTAAACTGCACACTTATAAATTATTTGAATAAAGGCTCCCTCTCAGAATTTTTTAGATGCCGATTTTCACCTAACGGTGATATACTCAATGTGACTTACAATGGAAATAGTATGTATAAAATATCTTCTCCATAATAAGTGATTCAAACCATTTCTATCTCCTCTAATCTCTCTCTCTATCTCTAATCTCCTCTCCAAGCAGTTTATATGTGCATATTATTTATTTATCATTTGTGTGCACTAGAGCTCACTTGCAGATTTGGGAAAGTGCTGGTTGGTGGCAGCATCATTTCCGAGACGTCCCCGTGCCTGACAGCTCAGCTCTGAAGCACTACCTGTTTTCAGGAGTGTCTTTGTTGTTCTCCAGCAAGCCACGTTCCTTGCACATTTTATTCTAAAATCTTTAACCAGAATATACTGAGTGAAAACTCCCACAGACTTCAGCTTTGTAGGATTAAGCTCTAAATACACAGATCCTCACACGGAGAAGGTCCTCGCCGTGAGGTGGTGAGACGCCGGCAACAGCACGTTGGCCTGATCATCTCGGTGCAGCCCAAGCACCCGCGAGATGGAGCCACGAGCTGAGCTGCTTCACGCGAGAAGGTCAGAAGCAAACGAGGGCACGTGTGTGACCGCTAATGACCATTGTCAGAGAGGCAGGATATCATGTAAATCTCCTTTTCTCCTCCCTGATGCTGATTATTTAGTATGCCATAAGAGCTCCTGGATCTGCTCCGTGAAGCAGTTTTATTGCTTTTTTTTATCACCTGTTGCTGTGTTGCCTCATCACCCACTGATGTTACTTTGCCTAACAGCATCTCATCTTGGTCTAGTTTTATAGTACAGAATTCGTATTTTTATTGGCCGGGCCTGATAACTTGCAAAAATACTGTAAATAAGGTTTACAAGTATTCTTCCTCATACCACTATTTAAAGTGCTGCAGTTAGTTTAGTAATGAGTCCCTCTATGCTTGCTTGACAACCACATTTATTGTTATTGTACCCAACAGATTTTGCTTTTTAGTATGTTCACAATTTTGAATTTCCTCTTAACACGCAGTATCTGTTATTATGCCTAAGTTTAAGTGTATATACTCTTACCACTTCAGTACCTCCACTCACATTCATTTTATTATTCTAGGTACATTATTCTGCCACATGTGATGTTATGCCTGATAAGTGACATTCAAATAGCAGTTTTGCCAAAAATACATTGAAAGTGAGATTAAAATGCAGTAACGTATTTGGAATACTTTCAGCTATACTATATAAAAGTTACTGAACTGTAATTATTACTGAGAAACTTTGCATAGGGTTATTTCCAGTTACCTCGGAAACGCTTTCCTGAAGAAGTGAGCTCAGGTACGCGTTGCGAGGTACAGAAGGTCTGTTTCACAGCAGAACGTCAGAGTTTGGGCCCCGCTGCTGCTAAACCCTGGGATGAGCAGCAACTCACAGGGGGCACGTCTGGCGAGTGAATCCTGTCTCATGGCTTGTGTACCCACGATGATGGTTCTTAGTCTGAATCAAGCTGTGAGCTGGAAGCTAAGAAATGACAACCAGCTTTATAGCAGGATTTTATAGCATCACGCCTATTGTTTTCAGGTCCTTCCAGTGTAACAAAGACCCATCGTGGATCCATTGCTGCTGAGGAAAGGTCCTTCTCTATCCTTGCTCCAGCTGATCCTAACGGGCTCCGGCTTCTCTCCACGTGGCACATCTTTTTTTAGTGCTTATGCTCCCTGTATGTTATGAAGGTTATAAAATAGAAAGCCAGCGAAGGGTGACAGATGGCAAAAAAAGAATGTCTGGATGCTTAATGCAAATTATGCACTATCTTGGCACATCCAATATGCAGATTTTCTTCCTCCTCCTTTTAAAGAAAAACTCCTGTGAGCTGGTGAGTTGTTAGCACTGAATACCAAATACTATCAAAATGGCTTTTAACGTGTCACGCTTGGCTTCCTGACACATAATGAATCAGCAGGAAAGGAGATTTCTATAGGGAAGAAAGTGCATTATGAAAGGAAGGTTAATAAAAAGCATACGCACATACTCTTCCTGTTTCTTAGAGGTTCAAAAAGTGAAACCACTGTAGAACTACGTTTGATTAAATATAGTCATAATGTAGGAACACAAAAAAAAGGATAAAAAGATTGAAGCTTAACAGAAATTCCGGGAAGCGTTTTAATCTGGGTTTCTGTTCAGACTCCTCCTGCACTTCCTCACAATTTAAAATGAGAGCTGTGAACTGCTCCAACACCTTCCAGTGATCCCACGGACGGGTCTAAAAGCTGCTGCTTTACAGCAGCAACATATTCCTTGGCACGCACCCTCCGCAGAGCATCGAGGCAGCGGAACCGGGGGAGTCACTGGTATTTCACTGGGTGGCTGAGGAAGAGAAGTGAGGCTGGAGGAAGGTCCACAGTTCAGAGTGCCAGTGCTGCCCCCAGCAGAAATGCCTCCAACCGCTTTTTGTGAGAATGGGCTCACACCTCGCTTCTCTCTCTTCCCTTGGGAAGAAAAGAATAGAAATGACCTTCCAGTAAGCTGGATCAACTGACAGAGCTGGAGTGTTTGGAATAATCAAGGTCAGGTTTCTGTCCCTCTGGAGGTCTCAGCTCAAACCCCCCCACCAGAGCCCTGCCCTCAACGCCCCCACCAACACAAAACACTCCAGAAATCCTACAGGCGCTGACTGTAGCAAGGCGGTCCTTTGTCCTGGCACATCCTACAGCAACTCCACCAACTGTTGACACCGGGTGGCTGTTTCCATGGCGATGGTCAATTGGAAATGGCAGCCTTGTCCCTTCAATTTTCACCGTGTTGGTGCCAACAGACGTGAAGGCCTTGCTCTGATTTCTCAGTTCGGCTGGAGGAGATTTTCGTTAGATTTATCCTTTTGTATCCAGACGCCCCCACACAATTCACTCTGATTTTCCAGCCCTCAACTTCCACTCGTTATTGGTTACGAAGGAGACTTCCCAAGCCTTCTGCTGGGGGTGAGGTGCCCAGTCGCTGTGCCTTCGTGACGCTTCCCCAACTCTGATATCTCTGCAAGGACTCCTGCAGGGGTTTCACTCTTGGCTGCTCTTTAAAGAGAACTCTTTCTTCCAAAACGAGGCCTCTCCTTGAAGGTTGGCCCAGACGTGACTGGATGCTTCGCAGCCAGCGGGACGTGCGCGAGGTTCGGGTGCCCGCAGGCGGATGCGGCTCTCGGGGAGCCGCTCGGAGCAAGGATGCTGCCACTCTCACTCGCAGCTGAAGCGACTGTTCCTTCCAGCCACCTGGAGTTCAGGGCTGCTCGCACGGGAAAGGACGGAGCTGAAGCCGCCTCCCTCCAGCCGTCCGCCTGAGGCTCGGAGCGTCCCCGAGCCCGCACGGAGCTCACCTGCGGCCGAAGCCGGTCGCGCCGCCCGTTCTGCCCTTTGGCCGCTCCCGCGGGACCCCCGGTTCCCCACGCGCCGAGTTCCGGCATCGCGTGTGGAGCGACTGCGGCCGGTCCCGGGGCGAGCGCGGCCGGTTCGGGGGGCTCCGCTCCGGC
>KZ507135.1:8077-24677 GCA_002844005.1 Limosa lapponica baueri | reverse complement strand
GCGGATCAGGAACGGGCGCGCGCGGGGGGCGGGGGGGGACACGCGTCTAATTTTTTTTTTTAGGGTTTTTTTCCTTCAAATTTTTCTTGCTGGCCGGTTTTTGGGGAAAGAAATTCTTCCAGCGCTCCCGGCTCCTCCCGCGGCACCGGCCGGCCGGTCTCTAGGGCTGCCCCGGAGTCTCGCTGGCGGACAGAAGCCACCCCAGACACACGGACATTTATTATTTAACATCCCGGTGGAAGTGCCGGGAGAAGAGGACCATCATCTTCGTAGATGCTCTAGCGCCGAGTCCGACAGTTACTACAGCTGAATGCTGAGGGGAGATAAAATACTGAGGAAGAACAGAAAATAAAGGCTGGTTTGCCCACGGCACCCTCAGAGAGGGTCTGCAATTGCTGCATCTGGTTTAATATCCAGCTTTTAGGGGGACAGGGAACTACTTAGTTTACCTTTCCCCAAGTTAACGTCCATTTCTACTAACAATCCGGTTTGTTACTACCAACACTCCATTTCAGAGGGTGGGATTGTTTCACCGTGGCATCTCCAAATGCAGCTGAAAGACTGCCCAAAGCACCAGGGGAAAAACTAATTTTGTTGTTTTGGCCAAGTGGACTTCCTAGAGGAGGTAAAACCACATTTCCTAAGGAGTGACCCTCAATTTCCCAAGGAGAGGCACGGGAATGAGCTCCTCTGGGGACAAAGGCCACCACAGATCCAAGAGGTGCAGCTGTCACACGTAACCCGTGTTCAGAGCAGCAGAACTGCAGTAACGGGAGGGGTAAGGGATGCCCTCACCCCCTTCTTTTGGCGAGAAGATGTGAAACGGAGCAGTGGCTGATTCTGGCCATGCAGCTGATGGGAACAGGGGGAGTCAACGTCCTGGTGGCCAGTGGGACATAAGAACCTACTGTCGTATTTTCTTTCTAAAAAAAAACCCCACAGCCAATTACAGTAACATGTAAGTACTATTCCAGCAAAAGTGGACATCTACATTACTAAAACCAAACTCTTTTAAAGAATCTAAGTTTCTTTTTTACATGGAGGTCAGTTCCATTAAGCTGGCAAGCTTCAGTTTCCATTGAGTGTCACTTCATAGATCTGACAAACCCGCTGGGGAATGGTAAAAATCATCCCATGTAGCATTTTGGTACAACTGATCTTTTAAGATTAAATAAAATAAAAAAAAAAACCCAAACCCTTAAATACAATTACTGAAATGGAATATAAATTTAAGTCAAGATAAAAATACCCAAAACCTCAATTCTTCAAACCGTATTAATGCCCATTACTGCTATCTAAACTTCATTCTGGTCTATGAGCGTGCAATACCCCCTCCAGTTGTGACCACACAGGGATGCAGTTTGAGGTCACCTCCAGGAGCCCCAGATCATTTCATGGCACAGACAGAAGAAAGAGAATTGGTGACTCCAGGGAGAGGCAAGAGCTGCCCAAAGGTACCAGGTCTGGTGGGTGCCACGTGAACCCCCTGTTTCCCTGGCTGCGTGCAGGCAGCACGAGCAGCAGCAATCAGTTTCCAAGCAGCAGAGGAATGAAAAAAGCTTTTTTCTGAAAGAAAGATAGCTCTTAATTATAGTGGACCTGAAACAAGGATTGCAACGTAGCACCAGCTGTGAGCCTGTAACTCATGCTTTGCCAGCTGAGGGATGAGAAAGCCAAAAGGGGATGATTTGGAGAAACCCCCAACATGAGCTGGCCCAAATTTGCTGATCATACGGAGTTTATATACAGAATTCTGCTGTGCTGGATTCTGCCACTGCATTTTGCTTTTACCACCGGATGCCTCTAAGGACATCTGCTAATCTGTTCACAGAAATCTCAAAGCTAGACTGTAACGGGGCACAACGGGGGTGGGGGGGGTGTAAAGGAAAGCAATGCCAAATTGAGGCCCATTCTTCATACCAGGCATCCTGAAATGACTTACAGGTGCCTCAGACAACGTTCCCGCAGAATTTTCATCTATTATCGCTATTCATTTTGCACAAATGTCCCAAAAGGTTGCATTCATACAGAAGCAACGCACATGATGATCCTTTTGGTTCAGACAACCCGTCAGGATTGTCACAGGTCTGCCACCAGAGCAGGATGTTCTGTACCCTGTGCTCCCTGACCACGGACCATCATCCTGCTGGGGGCCACAAACAGCGTGTCCAGCCCCCCCAGGCTTGTCTGCTTCAGTCCCAAGGACTGAGTTCTGACGAGCCAAAAGCGATAGTCCAGACAGGACAATCAGGACATCATGGATGTCCCAGCGTGAAGGCAGGTGACACATGTATCAGAACAAAAATGCAAAGCCATGAAAACTGAAGTCAGGCTGATTAATTAATTATTTATGGTCTCGACTCAGTTGGAGACACTGGAAAAAAAACCAAATCCTCAGAGCATCTGCAATGAGTATTTACCTTTCATGGATGTTCAGATGGGTTAATTTCAGCCTCTTAATTAGTTCACAGACCAGCTACGTTAGAATAAGTTAATGGCGTTTCCATAAAACTCTCAGATCTGTATGGCCACCCCGGAAAGGTATTTTTTCACCCATAACCACCAGCACAAGCACAGGCACAGCATTAGGAAAAACCACCTCAGAAGCCAGCCGGGCAGCTCTGGCTTTGCAGAGGTCTCCTCCAAGTCCAGGACAGAAGCCACCTCTCAGCAGCCCAGACCTCCGTGTACCGCTCTGCTCAGGGAGGGGACACAGTCTGGTACCCGGTGCCTGTCCCCGCTGAAGCCTGGGCTGACTTTGGGGTGATGCCGCGGTGGAGGGAGAGGGAGCCAAGTGAATTATGGATGCAAGAAATGTGAGCAAACTCCCTGCTCATCCCAGCCAGGGTCTCTCTGCATTTCAGGAAAAACAGTTTGATGTATCTGTCTGGCTCGGGCTCTCAGAGCGGTGCCTCTCTCCCTGCCAGCCATCTGCCACATCACTTTGAGTTCTCCAGGCACACACGGCCAAGAGAACATGCTCCCAGCCCTTGGCTGCCACACCACTGACTGTCTGCTATCCCACATTCACCGATAAAAGCTTTAACACCTGACAGAGGTCAACAGCTTCAGTACCCGACTCCGGTCTAGGCTGAGGAGGACTTGAACAAAGAGCACTTGTTCTCAGCGAGCCAAGAACCGGGCGCTGTCATGAGCTGCTGACCAGGGGGAGGATCTTCCCCAAAGGTAGAACCAGTATCAGCTTCTCCCAATTCTGAATTACATCAATGGTCTGAAACAGGAGGCAAAACCCTCCTGCAGGTACAGCATTTGGCCTCAGACCTCCATGCACACACGGGCTGGATCACCACTAACTTGTCTTAAGCGCGAAATTCTTAGGAAAACTGGCAACCAAGAAAACAAAAAAGAATCAACAAAAGTCTCACGCAGCTTCCAAGTCCAGAGAAATAAAACCACATGAACTGCAACACGGAACAGGTGAAAGGGTGAGACTGTCACCAGCAACACGAAGCTTTGATTAAGTCATTGACAAACCTGCTTTAGGGCAGAGACATTTGGAAACATCAGGCAATCAAACTGTGAAGCCTGTGAAAGAATGTGATTAATGCAAAAATGTGATGAAACTAATGTGCTTGGCTCCAGAATTTCATGGCACACCCAATACTGGAACCAAATCTGATGGCTTCTTGGCGAGCAGTGCCCCTCTGCCTTCCCCCAGCATGGTTATCAGTGTCCTCTGCTTTCTAGGTCTGATCAGAATCTAAAGCTTTTATTTTAGCTACATTTCTAAGGATGCGTTTCCCAGGATATGTACCCATAAACAGAGACGTGTACATGCATATATACTCTGAATAATTGTGCAGAATCTCACTCTTCCCTCCTGAGACATAAAAGCGCCAAGTGTTATTAAATTTACAGCAAGTTCGTTGTAGTTTTCACATAATTTTCTTGATGCACTGCAGATTTTTTAACAGGCTGCCACTTCCTCTCCTGTTTAATGTTGAGGTACTTGTCCAGTCTCAGCTACACCTTCAACATCTTGGATTTCTGTCTAAGGTTATCAGTCCCAGGGGCAATATTCTGTTTAGCACATGCGTCATTTTCTCTCTTCTCTTCTGCCCTCCAACTTTGCGTGGGAAAGGAACACACAGAGCTCAGGATGCAATAAAGGAGCGGTGCAAACCCGGACGGCTGACGCTGCGGTCAGCACGAGGCTGATCTTTCCATCATCATGTACTTCATGGCTGTGACCTCTAATTACGGAAAGCTGGGCAGGACACCAGCATCCCAACTGGGGGCAGGGGTGAGGGGGAAAAGCAGGCCTGGTGTTTGTTGGCTTGGACGCAAGCACCTCCATTGGGTATCGTGGTTGCTGCAGTTAATTTTCTCTTGCTCACAGACCCACGTTATGCCTCGTCTTTCTGCCATTGCAAAAAGATGTTTGTGTGCGCGTTGGGACATAGTCTCCCGAGGAAGCTGTACAATACAACTGCGGTGTGAAAAAACACACGCCGGGGCAGGCACAGAGAACCACAGAGAGCTGCCTGTTTGCAGACAAACCCCCCGACGGCCCTGCACACCTCAGCAGCCTTCTCTCTGGGGGAAACCCACCCTGAAACACCCCGCGCCATGAGCCCACCTGTGAATGACAGCATCCCATTCCGATCCGGCACCGAACCACACAGACACAGAGTGCCCTTGGGGAAACCTCCCTGACGACACCCCAAAGGGTCTCCAAAGCCAGTAGGTGCCAACAAATGGCGCGTGAAAATGCAAGACCACAGGGACAATTTTCCCCCAGTGTGTGGAGGGGATCTTTTTGGGGATATGACCTTTCTGAAGACAGTCTGGGCAGCTCTCACACTACACATCCCAGACGTGTTGAATAGTGGGAAGAGAGAAAGTGCCTGCAGACCTGAGTTGATTTTGGTGGTGACAAATGACTCCTTCGCAGGGAAGGTTGGTAGCAGTGAAAGACATCGTTATCTAAATTAACCCTTCATAAAGCAAAAGAGTGAGAAAGTCTCCAGATACTCACACATCGGTTTGAGCTGTCCGATGAGTTCCTCTTTTGTCCACTTTGCCCATTCCTTCTTGTCTGTGTTGATGGAGCAGAGGATGGGGCCGCAGGGTTTCCCGCAGTCCTCGATGGCAGGGACGTTCAGGTAGTGCACCAGGACGATGTCTGGGTTCTGCGGGGAGAGCAGAGCAAAGGTTACGTGGTTGGGCCTCTTCCCTCACTCAGGTCTCTCTGCGTTTGCCTTCCTAATTGAAACTATGACAGAAAGCACCATAATTAGATGCCAGGATGTACCAGATTTCCCCGGGATCAGGGCCGTTCTTTAGAAGCGGTGCCAAAAGCCGAGGCACGGGAGCCACGCAGCCGCCCCCGGACCCTTCGCTGCCCCCGCTCCTGTCCCCGCCTGTGCCCAGGGGGAGCCTTTTCTCCAGCCCACACAACACCTGATACTTGCAAAAGTCCTGCCGACTCCAGTCGCGACAAACACCAGGTAATTTGCTTTGGTTTAATGGACCCGCGGTCTGTTCGTTTCTTCAGTTCTGGTCCACATTGGGCTATTTCAGGTACGTGGAAATTCACCTGAGAACACGAGTGACAGCCGCACTCTCTGTTCGGGGGCAGAAAGAGGGAGGGAAGGGCCGAGGAGTCTCACAAACAGCGTTACGGAGTGCCCCATTGAGACAAGCCTGAAATTTCTTGCCTTTGGAAGATCTTGCAGCTCTGTGACAACAGCAGCGAACTGCAGCAGGTCGGGACTGGAGGGGACCGTGTCCTCTCCAGACCTGCCGTGGGGTGCTCTCTCCATGGGGATGTCCCACGCTCCCCCTTCTCCCCGGGGCCGAGAGGGGACATGGCCCCACGCTGCAGCATCGCCCCGTGAGGCAGGCGCCTGGGGAGCCCAGCAGCGCCTCACTCCCTGCGAGGGAATGAATCGCCTGAACGGTAGAGACAGAAACAACCCCGCCAGTTTCCCAGCAGCATCCCAGGGAGAGGGTACAACACGCAATAACCAGATCGAGAAGCTGATTTCTTTCCCTTAAGTCATTTGCTCCTAAGTTCACAAACTTTAATGACTGCTTTGGAATTATTTATAAAAATAAATAGGATAATGGTGTAATTAAAACTCTAATGTTTCATTAATGCTGTTAGAGCCCTGTTCTGAGTGGGAGAGGGAACAGAAGCCATCATTCGTTTGCAAAGGTTGTGCTAATGGGAGCACTTGCGTATGAAACCTGCAGAGAGTGGGAGCAGCACGTGGACACCCGCACCGAGGAGAGACCAGGGGAATTTAACTTCTGACGGGGCAAACACAGCACGGAGGCGATGGACGGTGTGCCAGGCAGCTGCTGGAGCTCGGGGCTGACCCTCCACCCCGTGTGCGGGGAGCATCCTGTAGGTCCCCGAGGTGAGGGGACACCTGGCAGTGTCCCCCTGCTCCCCGAGGCTTCCCAAGAGGGTGCCAGCAGCTGAAAGACCACCCCTCCATGTGGTCACCACGTACAGCAGCACAGCCAGCACAGCAGCCCGCTGAGCCTGCCCACCCTCCCTCTGCATCCCCCACACCCCGGTTCCCAGCAGGGCTCCCGGAACCAGGCATGTCCCTCTGTCTGAAGGAGAAGCTCTCCTGTAAGTTAGGAAGACACGCAAGCAGGAACTTGCATTTTTTCCCCCTCTACTGATGAAAGCTCCAAGCAGGGGATTTTCAGCGAAGATTCTGCCAGATTGCAGTATCAAATTCTTGCAGCCTGCATTAAAAAGAGTTGCATCGCACAGGGAAGAGGCAAAGAAACCTGGTAAGGAACCGCTAACATCTTATTTCAGAGCAGTTTTGGAAAGCGCTACAGCAAAGAAAACTGATGGCTGTTCTATTCCCGAGATTATCCTGGAGACAAGCAACTTTACGTTCGATTTTTACGCATTCAAAACCTCCCATTTCATGGGGCACATCTGCCCCAGATGGGAGATAGCCACAGGAGGACACATCTCTCCTTCCACACTGCAGGGCAAATCCTCATGGCAAAAAAGAGTCACTTTCTTGTTTTGGCCTTCCCGTTTTATCCTGTGAAGGCGACAGAGGTGACATCGGGGGCTCCCGGGAACGGAGGGGGCGGCTGAGACACTTCCAACAGGAGGGGACGGGGCTGCTCCGGACCAGGGAGGAGACAGAGGAGAGGTCTGAAAACATTATGGTCCTCATACATAATTCAGAAGAGATTCAGATAATAAAAAGGATTACCTATACACCCAAATAGTCTCCATCAGCTAATTTAATGTAATTAGTGATTTAGATGATGAAGTAATAAAAAGTAATATGCTTCAGGAATTTCATGTAAAGACCTCTTGCTCTCAGAGAAGTTTCAAAGAGGAGAGCAAGGACACGCTGCCACTGCAGCCCTGGGCGACTTGGCAGTTCTGCTTCTTCCTTCCTTTCAGGAAAACTGTATTTTCTGCAGTCTGAGAGTGTCCGTTTGTCACTGGGAAAGTCAGGACGACGGGGATCCCTGGCTGCGCCGCAGCAGAAGCCAGTGGACCTCAGCAGCGGGTTGGCATTAGAATGTATTGTTTTTATATACAAAAGCATATAGAATAAACACAAAACCAACAGGTTTGTTCCTTACATCTACATCTAAAAGCTGACCTCAGATTGGCAAGTCTCATGAACACCAGCCTACCCAGTGAACTGAAATGTTCTGACACAAATTAAGGGAATATGTATGCTTTGGAAAATTTGAAATCAGCAGCAAATCACTATTCCTTTGAGAAGACCTACCAGCAGAACCAGAGAGATGCAAAAGACTAAAAGAAAAACTACAAATGGAACTTCCACGTGGGAAATGTGCCAGGACAGTGGCCATGCCCTACGCCCTGTAGGGAGCCCTGGGCCAGGCTGCAGACGGCTCTGGAAAGGTGCCCCTTGGAAAACAGCCCCTAATTCCAGTGCCCAGAGCCCCTGTGGAGCCACTCCGCTTCCCAGGTGTCCCAGCTGAGGTTGCAGCCATCCGTCCCTGACCCGGGACGTGGCACCAGGGGCACCCAGTCCCCCTGCCGCGGAGCATCCTTAAAGGTGGTGGAGGGACTTGCTCCAGTATCTCTGGTGTGTAGGGTAAGCGGGGGACGGCGCAAGAGGTGGTTTAAAAAAAACAAACACAACACAAAAAGCTGTTAGTTTTGATAAAGAAAAATGCAGCTGCAACATCTGTCTGACTCTTGTTTGCAGCTTCATCAGCACTAAGTGGTCAATAAATCAGACTGGCATGGCGTTACATTTCTTCCATGGCTTAACCATTAATCTAGTGCCAGTTCTCATGAAAAATGAAGGAGAAAACCTATGTGATAGTGAAAGTGTATACATTATCCAGAAAGTAATAATAGCACATAATGGTGCTGCAGACCTCCCTCCCGGCGTGATTGCCGGAGCAGCGACGCAGCCTCCCCGTGACACCCACTACACGCTATTTAAATTAACCAAGTAAATCAGCCATTGTTTGTTCCACCAGCCCACTCCATGTTTGTATTTTTCGCATTAGCAGAAACACAAAGCCGAGAGGAGCCGGGCTGCTCCAGCTCCCCCGTTCTGCAGGCAGGGAGGGCAGGAATGCAGGGAGAAGCAGGGGCAGCCTGGAAGGGATGGATGAAGGATGGGCAGGAACCACCAGCGTCGCGAGGGAAACCCTCCCCAGCTCAGCAACCACCATCTGCTTCCTCGTCACTGCCCAAAGCCAGTAAACACAAGGGGAAGTCTCCCTTCTCAGGCAGCGCAGAATAATCACAAAAACCCTCTCCCTTCCTCCTGTCCCCATCCCAAAGCATGCTCTTTTTGCTCTGTTGGTTTGGATTTTTTTTAAAAAAGCAAAAATCAAAAGCCATTTCTGGCCAGCTTTCAGCTGCTCAGCAATGGCAAATCAGCTCAAGGCTAAATCTCACTGGCAGGGGCTCCCAAATCACCAATGACCCCAGCTGAAGATATTTTATTTGGAAAAATACCTCCGAGCTGAAAGTTTTGCATTTGTACTCCCTGCTGGAAGGGCGAAAGGAAATAAATCATGCTCGGGGATGCTGAGCATTGGTGAATTTAATCCCAGCCACCCTGCAAGGAAATCACCCCCTAATCCATCCCTGGGCCCCCGGGGGCAGAGCCACCAGCTCCGCCGTGGGTCCCGTCTCCCCGGCCGTCGCTGACACCCATGTTATTTCTGCTGTGTCAAGCTTGCAAACTACTATGCGTTATTAAAAACATGAAAGGTGAAACCAGCCTTTACCAGACCTAACGGCTAAACCATGGGCAAAAGGAGCAGAGGAGCGTGGTTGGGGGATGCCCCGTGCCCCCCCTCCCTCCCCAGTCACCCCCAAAACAATACAAGAGTTTTTCCTGTTGACAGCTTTTAATTCAAGAGGTTTACTTGGTACTCCTCAAGCCATCCAAAAGGCTGAAAATGAATCTCAGCTTCCTGGGAACATAATGCACATCCATCGCTGTGGGGTGATGGGATTAACCCCCGACAGACTGTCACACAGAAAAAGATAATACAAAGAGGTTTCCGCAGTTTTGAGAGGCTGCCGTTACGTGATGCTCCAGCACCCACAGGAAATTGGGGACAGGTACTGGGAGTGTCTATGTATAATCTATATATTATCTGAAAACAAACCAAGGAATGAAACCATTCCAAGACATGCAGAGGTGTGGATGAGAGACACTGCTACAAATAGCAGAAGATCCCATCTGGAGGGTTTCCTCTGGATTTTCAATGGTTCAAGAGCGGAGCCTGGGACAGCAGAAGTACAAGGCACAAATACACAACACAGACACAGAAGTGACAGGATTTTTTTTCCTTTCCAGAAACTAAATTCTAGCTTTGGACATGATTATTGGTTTGAATCCCAGCAATTTGTTTATCCTTGAAGTAATTCCTAATTGAGGTCACACTATGGAAGGCAACCTGGTGGCTGAGGTATTAGAATATATTAATCTTTCACGCTAACAGCATAAACAAAAAAAGAATCTAACATTGACTTTAAGTACACAACTCATTGCCTTAAGTTATCTGGAGGTGGGCATGTTTAATTAGGGAGAACGAGCCAATTAACAGAGGCGTAGCACAGCCCTGGCACCCAGGAGCTGAAGCGCCGGGAAGAGGAGGGAGCGGAGCTGGAGGCAGAAGCAGAACTCGCGCTGCGGAGCGGGACCCTGCACTAGGAAATCCCGTGCAGCTCCTTGGTGTGAGCTGCCCCGGGAAACAAGCAGAGCCCTGTCCAGGGAAAAGCCAGAAGATCTCTGACGGCGCTTTGCTTTGGGGCGAGCCTGGCAGCAACCCCAGGGGGACACCAAGAGCACGGGTATCAGCCTGCTCTGTCGGGCAGCATCCAAATAGCGCACGCAGCAAAGCAGGAGAGTCTTAATAGGAAACAAATACCAAACACTTACTAAAACATCACCAAACGCGAAATATTTGAAGCTATTTTATATACAAAGAGCTGCCTCTGAATAGTCCTGGGAATCATGTTTATTTAACATGCACTTTGAAAGATACAAAAAATACAGCATTGTAATTTCTGGCCTCCAAAGTTCCAAAAAGAAATTGATTTCCGAATTGCTTATTTTTCATAGCAGTGCCTCTTGTGCCAGTGGAAGGTATAACAGGAGGACGATACTGCACAACTAGAAGCGTGCAGCAAAATAAAACAAAAGGCACTTCTCTCTCTCACGCAGGTATTATTCTTCCAGACAATGGAAATCTCTTTTCATCGGTGTCACCGCTCTCAGCTGGAAGCTTTAACTTCCACGGGCAGCTGACAGGGACAAGATAATTCTGCCACAAGCCAGGACTGCTTTTGTTTATCTGGAAACACCCAGCAGCGCTGACGCAGAATTCCTGTGTCCTGGCCTGGGGACAGACGTGCCACAGGGAGATCTGCTGTCCTGGTTATTGCTCCGGAGCAATGGACCCACCAGAGACACAAGAGCATTCTCTGGGAAGGGCCAGGAGACCCAAGACCCCGGCACCCAGACTTCAGCTTGCTTGGAGATATTATTGCTTAACACACACCTTGCTCATGAAAATCACATAATAATGGCAATGGATGGGTTTAACCCAGCTGCCACATCTAGTGTCGATTGCCTTTTAAAGGAGACAAATTTGCCATGGAAATCACCGGAGCATCTCCTCCTCCTCCTTTCTCTCACTTGCTCTCTCCAGTTGTCCAGGGTTTTACAACTCATTCTGCAAAAGCCTTGAGGTTCTTCAAACAATGACTGTGAGGGCAAAGCAAAGGTTTCTTTGGGTTTGAATTCCTATGAGATGCTCTTCCTGACAAACGAGGCTTCTTACAGACACAAATTTCTTGCTATACTGTGCACATACTGCTACTCCAACTCTGCACCTCTGAAGACTGACACCTAAACAGTATCCCTCTGTGTTTCCTGATATTAAACCTGCATATTGCAACCATTTCCAGAGTAGTGTAATTTCTCCTGCATGTGAAGTGCTGCAGAGGAGCCAAAGACGCCTTATATTTCAGTGTCCTACCCTTGAACTGTGCTTTTCATTTTCAGAACATCTCAAATAATTTGCTAACCAATACAGACAAAGTTATATACCAGGATTACTTGATTTAATAGCAAACCAGCTCTTTCTAGGGTAAAGCAAAGCAAAGGCTCGATAGCATGAAGCGTCAGTTCGGAACCTCGCGGCCACCCAAGCCGCAGACACAGGGCTCTGCCCTGCAGTTGTGAGAATAGTTCAAACCATGTTACACCATCCAGACAAAAACAAAGCTGTGACAAATTAGCACATACAAACCCAAATATCGAGGTGCTGACTAAACGGCGACAGCCTCTCTGACTGTTGCTCTGTAAAAGATTTGCTATGGCATTCAGACTGTTTTTCCCAACAAGTGTGAGCCAGAGATGCCTCAGCTGACATTTATGAGGACTTCTTATTTTCTTCATTCTGAGGCACAGAATCTCTTCTCCCTCTTTCTGTTTTTATCGCAACCTTTACATGGGAATTCTGTCATTGCATTTCAAACAGGCTCAGAGAGAGCTCAGCTCAAAACACTTCCATCTTCATCACCTTCCAGAAATGCCAGCATTATAAAGCGTGCCCCAAGTGGCTTCTATCCTTTCCCAGCTCACCCAAGCCAGAGATGCAACAATAGCTGGTCTGAAATAAGAAGAAATTTTCATTTCAAAGCTCCACTGACATTCACCAAGTGCTTTCAAAGTTTATATCAACAGAATGCACTGCTTCAAATCCTGGCTTGAATGCAGATGGTGCAAATTTTTTCTCTCATGTGCTGATGGCCTAGTTTGCCTCAATAACACTATTAACTTTTAAATATTAATGCGTTTCTGTGAATTAAGAACAGTTCAATGTGTACCTGAAGATACCTCACTTTTTATTTTTTAATTGGTATTGTTGTAGGTGGACCAAGTAATAGGAAGCTGACATTTCCAAATACCAAACAAGAAAACCCCAGGAGAACGTACCCAGAGCTCGCAATCACCTTTCCCTCCAGAGACATGCTGTCCCTCAGCACTGCTCCTGAAGCTTCATCAACCTCTAAGCTATTTTTATATGTATGTAAATGTGTGTTAAAATCATTTGGAAGCTGATTGCCCCTCAAAAACGTGCATTCTCCCCACAGCAGCACGTGAGTGCCAGGATGCAGGAGTGGAGGATGCAGGACAGAGGGTGCATCCAAGGGTTTGCATGCGTGTGAGATGGAGAAGACCAGCACCTTGGTGTTTCACAGGGTGCTGAGGTCTCCCAGCCCCACACAACCCACCTGTGCCAACCAGGAAAAGATCTTTCTGCAGCACTGGAAGGTGATGGCAGCTCCCGCAGCATCCGGGGGCCGGTGCTGTGCCAGGGTTCCCATGGCCAGCAGCCAGGAGGGTGCAGGACACCCCACCACTGCTCCTGAGGCAGGACGGGCTCCCCATACAGCCGTGCTCAGCTGTTATGTGCCTGCTGTTATTTCTGGCTGGTGCCTGGACCAGGGAATGGCTTTGACAAGTCTGATGGGACGTGCTGCCCTTCCCTGACTGGGACACAGCGCGCACCGGCCCCATCCCCGTCCCACAGGTCTGCACCGCGTGGGCAGGGGCATGGGGCTCCCGCTGCTGGGGAAGGGTACACATGGATACAGACCTTGGTGCCTGGCTGGAGGAGCAGGAGATAAATGCCATTTAATGCTCCATGCAGCCTATATGATACGTGGTAAGCCAACAAGTCCTTTTTATTTTTACTCTTTGCTCTGGCTCTGAGGTCTCTGTCATTAACGGGTTCTTTGAATTTGTTACTTTTGATATCAGTGACTGGTAATACAATTCCCAGAGGACAAACACCAATAATGTTCAAAACACTTTCATAATCTTGGCTTTGATAGCCTTGCAACACTTTTGTTCCTATGGTGTAACCGTTAGGACACTGCTATACAGCATACAGGTCATTCATCGAAGGGTTTGTTGCGCCTGGATAACCTCTCTGGACAAGAGTAACCCCCAGTGCCAGGGAATCCAAAGTTCTCCTCCTGTGGTACATATTTTGGAGTCCGACTTTGCCTTGGACATGAGGGCTCATAGAGATGCAAGAGTCCAAACTGAAGGTGTACAGGGTGGGCAGCAACAGGGGGGCTGTCCCCGGAGGCAGTGATGGGCAGGTACCTGGATACCCCAAACTGCGAGGTCAGGGACAGGCAGGACCCCTCCACTCCCACCAGTCACTGGCGTTTACTCGTTAGCCATCGTGTCCTAAAGATCCGCAGCAGCCAGCTGGGAACTGATGCAGCGCTTAAGACTGGAAACATTGAATCCTAAGGCAAAAAAAGCATGACTTGAATTTCTTCTGAACGGCAAGATTATTAGACACCCTTCTTTCTTCTTCACTATCAGTCAGAAGCCTCGAATTTCCCCAGACAGAGGAGATTAACAAACAGAGATTAGCATCTAAGAGCTCCTGCTGCAGGCGGTGTTAGACTGAGCCCAGCTCTCGGGGCCTCCTGTATCTGTATTTCTAGACTCCCAAGTGGATGTCTTTAAATCTTAAAAGGAAAGGTAAACCCCACCAGTGCTGCCCTGCGGCTCAGAGGGGCTTCCCAACCTGCTGGTGAGAGCAGACTTATCTCCTTATCAGGCCCTTCCATGGACCCCGAGTCCTTTCTAGCCGTGTAGGTATTCAGGTGTCTTTTAGGGAAATCCTCTTGTACCATCTGACAATCAGGTTTTGTTTCTCTATTTCATGTATGAGATCAAACACAAACCCACTCCCAGGATGGGCAAACAGCTCTGGTCACACTGACACAACTCGGAATTCAGAGGAGCATACATTCCTTCCTGCCTCCTTTTTACCCAAAATCAGGTCTCTCTTTCCCAGGTGCCTCTTTCGTCCACTGAGAGAAGAGAACAGTGAACTGGAGAGCGAGCCCGTCCTGCCTCAGACGCCCGAGCAGAGCGAGCAGCCTGGCTGCTGGCTGGAGATGATTTTATTTGCGATGAGCAGAAGGGGTGCTACAGCCTGGCTACATCAAACTGCCCTTCAGCTGAATCCATCGGCCTCAAACCCCTGCGCGGGAGCAGCCCAGTAATTTCCCAGCAGATGACAGCGCCCCGATAACCTCCAAAGCTGTGTTATTTAAGCAGAAGAAGGTGAGCTTTGTTTAGCCCTTGGGCTCAGGCTGAGCGGGTGACAGATGCTGACGCTACATCCCATTAGATTTTTAAGTAGTGAGAGCAAATTTATCAGGTGAGCATTTGGAGCCGCGGCACAAGAGAGTTGCCAAGTTCTCTGGTAACTCCATGGCTGTGTCTCACCTCATCCCTTTGGAGATTCTCCCTGATCTTTTTATTTCACAGTTTGCTCTAACAACAAGAGAGAAGTTTTGGCAATGCCTTCTGAAGAATATAACAAATAGCAATGCATTTGCTGTTATATGCAGAAATTCCCTTTTCTTTTTTTTAAATTTACTCACCAAAAGTGTCTATGAAGTGGAGATATTTTATAAATTGAGTGCTGCTGCCTGTGGTGTACGCTTACATTAGCAAGAGAAAAGAATGCACAATGCCAACAACGCTGTACACTTTACAAAGTATGAAAAGGCAGGAAAGCTGCTAAATTTCAAAAACAGATGCAGACTATTACACACGGCAAGTCATTTTTCATTTTATCCATCAGCTACTTAACCCAGCCACATATACTGGTATCTTCTGAGAGATACCAAAGAAGCAGCAGTAGTTGGAACATCCAGTGCCAGACACAGGAATAATTAAAGTTTAACACAAGTACTTTTAAGTTTGTAAATGCTAGGGAAAGCAGGCGCAGATCAAAGGGCTTTTTTCAGCTTAGCATCAACGCATCTAAAGAAACATTTAAGAAAAAGGTAACTCCAAGGAACGAACGGCTTATGGAAAGAGCACTTGGAATGGCAGAAACAGAAATATTTCCCACTATCCAGACTTTCCAAATTTACTGCTTTTTCATTTTTTTTCCTGGCTACACAGAAGAGGAACAGAGACCCTCGTCTTACTCTCCATTACAGAATGATTGACCAGTTTTCCTTCCTCAGCTGCACATCTCCAGCTTCCTCATTAGCCAGCATTTCTCACACGTAGTTACAACCCTTTCAATAGCATAAAAAAGTAGTAGAATATAATGCTATCATTAATATTATTAATTAGTATTAATAGCTAGAAACACCACCCCTGCAGGTGTGGGACACAAAAGAGAAAGAAAGAGAAGAAAAATGTGATTTGGTGCCGCAGTAAGGAGAGTTGCTGCTTCCTCCCCCCCGTGAAGGACGTCTGCTGCCGTGGGCTGCGTGGCCCCAGGGCCGGTCACCAAATCCCCCCCAGCCCCCCGGGGGCTCCGAGCAGGGGTGTGCGCCCCACCAGGGGTAACGCTGGAGATCATCAGGTGAGAGCGGCTGCAGCGTTTCTGGCTATTCATCAGCCACATATATGGGTCACTTTTCATCACGCAGTGCCTCCAGAAAAGATAAAAGCAAGAGAATTGATCTGAGCTTCTGTTGTTGAGCGTCCCACACGTTGCTGCAGATAAGATTATTTTTGAGAGGAATATTGACGCTCTTCTAAGCCTCCTGGCTGTTTCTGGGCACTCGTGGTAGAGCACGTCTTCTCTTCTGCTCCTGCTCCCTTTCTCCGGCACAAGCTGGTACCAGTTCAACTCCACTACACTCCAGTTTAAAGGTACAAGTATTTCCCTCACATTAATGGACGGAATTAATCAAAAGGCCTTTTGCAAAGTTATCTTCATAGCATGATCTACCTTGAGCAAATATACAGCGCTGTGCTTTCCCAGAAAATGCCAATATTTAGCATTTTAGCATTTGCACATCTCCTGCACCATTTTTCTGCCTGGGAACACTTTTCTTTCACCAGCAAAGGCTGCTTTTTTGAGTCAGAGACTTATTTGCTGCGAGATGTGAGTGTCCTCTCTCTCCTAGCCACCGACCGTTACCGTTAGACGCTGCGGGGATGGAGACTCACTGCTGACTCAGCAACAGCCTGATCTGGGGTGACTGCAGTCGTGCCGCCTCGCAAACAGCTCAACGGGAAAGGTTTTCATCTCGGCAGAGACACGGGAGCCATGGCTGCTCCCCCCC
>KZ507134.1:75365-89964 GCA_002844005.1 Limosa lapponica baueri | reverse complement strand
AAACTCTCCTCTCTTGACTCCTCTTCTCCTTCAGCAGCAAAGTCCTGCCACAGGCAGAAAAATCTGCATTTCCCATGGGATGGCAGCACTCACAACACCAGCTGTTCTGCTTGTTTAGGTCTACAGCCAACCCATCCTTATTTCTGCATGCCAGTGTTCCCAAATACCCTCAGATTAAACAGCGTGTGCGCAAACCACACACACTCATACATAACACATACACACTCAACTCTTAAAACTGAAAGACGAAGGGTTGGGAGGGTTTTTTGGAGGCACCAAAAATTCTGCTGTCTTTATCAAATCAGGGTGAAAACTTTCATGCCAGATAAAGGCACCATTAGAGCTCTCTGGTGGGCTACAAATGGGCCTGAACCAACCTCAAAGCCAGAAAAAGTTGACTTGAAAAAAACCCAAACAAATTCTGAGCCAACTGCTATCATCCAACACCAAATCAAGACTGAAAATGGGTTTTTTTTGAACCTGTTTCAAAGTCGCCCTGTGCTCTGCTGAACACAACTGTGGGTCTCTACAACAGTGCTGGAGTTAACACAGTTCCCAGGTGTTCCAGGCCACAATGCTGGCAGGGAGGGGAAGAAAGAACAAGTGAATATACCTTTATATCTTTGGTAAGAGAGCAAATGCTCCTGGGAGAGGATTGTGAAATTCCGGTTGACATATCACAGTTGAAGGCCATTACACGAAGTGATGGTGACGTGCAAGAGTCCATGGTTTACATGGCACCTTGGTGCTGCTGGGAACAAAGCCTATAGAGCGTGTTGCAGACTTTGGGGACCAGAAGGGAATATTTTATAAAGGGGTTTGGAACCCTTGGGCTGTAAGTGGATCCCCACACTGCTCTCGCCATCTGGGTGAAATTGCAGAGTTGTGAATGGGGGCTGTGTGTGACAGGGCCCATGTAAAGCAATGCCTCGGTTGACCCCACAGCCTTGCACATGGGTGTGAGTGTTGCCTTGGAAAAGACCATGTGGCCGCTCCCCACCGCCGGCTGCGGCCGCAGCCTTCCTCCCCACTGCCCAAGGCAACGGCACAGCTGCAACGGGGCTCTCCTCCACCGCAAGCCGCTGCGGGGCTGGGGCCGGGTCTCAGCCTGGCTCAGGCAATGGACCTCAGCTGGTTCCCACCACTGGGGCATGGTTTCCTTCCAGCAGATTAGGTTAAAATTTGGAACAGAAGCCATTCGTGTCTTCATATCAACTTTGCTACCTTGGCAGTTCGTTTAGCAGGCTATAGATGGCTTCAAACTCCAGCCAAGGGGTTGAAGATTGTGCAGTAATTTACCACAAGGCCTTTTTAAAAAAGAACACCTCTGCTCATAGCAAGTCAGCTACTGAATGTGTTAGTTGATAAGATGTTCTACGACATTTAAACAGAATTATTAAAGTCATAAGGACCAGACACTACAGTTTGACTGCGCTCCTGCAGATTTAGCTTATTGGCTTGGCTTCTCAGGTAACAGCTGGTGGTTCTGGACGTGCCCAGGTCTCACCTCACCTGACTGGCAGTGGATGAAGGCAGAGACACAGTGAGAGGTCAGGGTCATGGAGTAAGAAACCTACTATACAAAAAAAAAAGGGGGTAACTGAGCTGTTTGCAGCAAGAGAAACACATTGAAACAGTGATGTTATAAAGGCTACTTGTCTTGTGCCCTGCAGCTGCCTGCTTTGGACTAAAAAAGTAAAGCATATAAATAGAGCTGCAAGTGTGAACCTATGATAGCAATACACTACTCCACATTTAAAACCCCTGGAGCTCAAGTTTCTTTGTGGTCGTTTGCGATGATTTTGTGCAAATACAGGACGTTCAGTTACAGGCGTCTGCAACAGGAGTCACGCTGCCGGTCACTCCTGCGGGCATCCCAGGACAGCAGAGAGGTTAGCAGCCTTAAATCTGTTTTCTCCACTTAAAAATAAACTTGGCAGCCCTCCCCAGAAAACAAGCATGCTTTTCCCAAAGAAAACATCCTCGCCTGCAGATGCTTTTGTCACAGCAGCAGCGACAGTGGAACCGGAGGAGCCGAATTTGCTCGTCGGCAACACTGGTGTGAGCCTGCTGATGTCTGCGCAGCTGATGCCGAGGAAGATGTTTGCTCCCTGAAACACCTTTTGAATTAAAATGTACCTTTGGGGATAACATTTTAAAAAAGAGAAGCCTCAACATTAGGTTCTCAGTTCTGCACGCAAAACTGCTCCCATTTGGGCTTAGGAGCTTCGATCTGGTTTGGGGGCTTCTTTTAAAAAATATGACTGTAATCTTAGGCTGAAAGTTTACTGTGTGAAAATCCAGTTTCTCTTAGGACATACTTTTGGCAGAACAATCTAAGAAACCTAGTAGCAAACAAGCCCCTCAGTCTAAGAAACCTAATAGCAAACAAGCCCCTTTCTTTAACTTTAAAGTCATACCACAGAATATAAAAGAAAGTTGATTCTACTCAGAAACTCAGCAGGTTGGTATAACAAGTGCACAGAAACAACAGCATGCTCTATTTAATAGGATTTTTCTTAATTAGCAGGCTTTTTCTCAGTAAGATGAGGCCTCATTCTTTTCCTCATAAATATTGACTTTCTGTAATAAACACAGCTGGGAAAAAAAAAAAAAAGCACTTGTATGCCATAGTTCTCCTGTCATAGGTTTGTAGGGCGCTTCCTTTTTTCACAAGACCACACATTTCCTCAGCCCGAGCTGTCTCAGGTGAGAGAGACGGTGGTTGTTGGCTGTTTGTCTTCCTCAATCCTTTCACCCAGAAGAGAAGGGAAAACCCCTGGTCTCTCTCTCAACGTGCTGCTTGAAGGAGCTACATAAAAACAAAAAAATGCACCAAAAAAACTCACACGCACAAAAGCCCCTACCCTAACGAGAGACATCACAACAAGCCTTCAGCCTCTGCTTTTGTATCATTCGAGGGCTGGATTTCCAAAATTAAAATCTTGGGCTGGCATCAGAAATGCGTGATGGGCAGTGAGAGGTTCCTAAGCACCACCACCAGCTCTGGCTTGAAAGGCCATTGCCTGGTGGAGACACAGATGTCCCTCATGGCCACGCACACCAGTGTCCCTACGGCACGCTCCCTGCTGCTCGCGAGCGTGGCCGACAGCCCTGCTGGGACTGCCCTGCTGCTCCCTCGAGGGACATGGGGATGAGATGTCACCTCGCTCCTGCGGACTGCAATTCGTCACGCTCAGGATAATCAAAGCCTCGCAGTGAGTCGTCAACTCCTCATGTCAGGAGGAGCCTCCTGACACAGAACTTCCCCCCAAACAAGAGCTTCCCCTGGCGCAGAGCTCATGTGCCTCAGGCACCAGCGGAAAACCCTGAGGCTGTTTGGCTTGAGCCTGCTCCTCCCCATTGGCAACACTCAGATCCATCACCAGACACATCACCAGACACCTGGTCTGATGGACCTTCAGCAAGGGCTGCCCCTGGCCTGCCAGCTACAGACTAAACAAAAAACACTTGAGCAAACGCTACACCTAACTGCCACCCAACCCTCAGGAAAGGCGGCAGTCCGACACAGTCTCCTGAACAGAACAATTTGGGCCTGAAATAAATTAAATCCTCACTTGCATTGCTGGGTTCAGCCTCTGTCCATTCAGGACAGCACCGATGCCATCTGCTTTGTCGCTTAGAAGAAAGGCACGCGTCCCCACAGCCTGGTCTCCCACGCAAGACACCCCACCTGGGGTTCCCAGCAGCCTTCAGTTCAGCGACACACACTTCCCTGCACCCCGAGCACCAAGAATAAGTGAGACAGACATATATAAAATGACACACTTTATTAAAAGTTACATTCAGCAGCAATGGACATATTTACTTAAGTAGATTTTAACTGTCAAGGAGCTTATAATTACAAATCCCTCTAAGGCATTAAAAGCTCTTAGGTGTTTTAACTTCTTTGCAAGCATTTCATATAAATAGGTAAGGTAAATGATGCTTGCCTAAGGAAAGGATACCCCAGCTGCATTAAACAAAGATATACATATAAATATATGTATAAAACAATGATTTTTTTTGTTATAAACTCATTGATGGGGATATTTCACAATCTTTAAGGCTTGGGCTCTGACCCTGCAACTATTATTCACGTAAGAAGTCTCCTGTTTAAGTTACTACATGCAAGTGTACAGATTGCTCACACAGAGGAGCGGTGCAGGGCAGGGCCTAAGCTTTGGCAGAATCAGCAAAAATGTCAAAACACTCAGTGAAATATATTTACAATCTGTGCAAGTAGCATCACCTACTGTTATTGATTATGGAGGTCCCTCTCAGAAGCTAACAACAGCAGAAAGGCACTGTGCAAAAGCTAATTGGCATCTGTTACCTCCTAGTTTTTGACGTTGCAGCTCTCCCTTCTGAAGAGCAGTATTTGGGCTCTTGAGCCTTGGGGACATCATTTGGGGTGTGAGACAGAGAGAGCACCAGCAGCACGCAACTGCAGGCCTGAGCTCAGGGCACAAATGCATCAAGTCTCAAGTTTTTCCAGCTCCAACAGCAGAAATCTCCCTTGATGTGCAGTGGTTCATTTGCTTTTTCCAAGTGTAAACAAGAGAAATGTCAACCACTTCCAGTATTAGCCAACAACCCACCCCCCAATAAATAGTGATCATTTAATTTATCTTTGTTCCATTAAACCATGCTTTATGCCTCTAACAAGCCTATGTGTGGGGAAGAGGAAATTGCTGTTGAAACAGAAGCTGTGACTAGATCTGATGTACTGCATAAACTAATTTGAATTAAAACAGCTGCAGGGTCTGATTCTCTACCAACTTACCGCTGACTTTACATCTGTGTGCAACTCCTTTGGCTTCGTGATGTACAAAAGGTCTAGTCAGAAAGGCAAATCTGGCTTTACGTTACTCTGGTGGCTGGTTACTGCACGACGTGTGGCTGATGCAAACTCCCAGAATCACTTCACGGCAAGTTTCTCAGTGCTGAACACCAACTCAGCCCCATCCTTGCTTAAGGAAGGCGTTCTCACCACCACAGCGATGCTGGAG
Organism: Limosa lapponica baueri; assembly: GCA_002844005.1. Classification (NCBI taxonomy): domain Eukaryota; kingdom Metazoa; phylum Chordata; class Aves; order Charadriiformes; family Scolopacidae; genus Limosa; species Limosa lapponica. Next base: position 84,952 of record KZ507134.1, on the reverse strand, counting down.
CAGTGGCATCAAGACCTCATACATAGTAAGAGTGTGGGAAAGGCATTCCCCAAGCTTTATATCCTCTACCATCCTCTACACTCCTAAAATATCTCAGTCATTCATTGAAGATAACTGCTTTTCTGTATTCTGCTTTGCCCTAGCGGCTTTCCTACCATCAGTTCCCCATGCTACGGCCGCATCTGTTCCGCTCTCCAAATACCAGACTGCTCTCTGGTCTTTGGAGTGGAAAAGGTTACTCCAGCCTCGGAAGCAAAGACACAGCACTGAGCAGGTCAACCGAGCTCCCGTTGCCTCCACACACTTCCTCTGCCTGGGAATGAGCTGACGTCTGGCTGCAGCAAGGCTGCGAGCCCGACACCAGCAGAGGAGTTGGAGGCGACTTGGTGTCCCTCCACTCACCTTCGTTGGCCTTGTGCCATTCCTGATACCGACCTTCACCTCAGCACATGGAGGCAGAGTGCTGGCTGAATGTGGGAGAATTTCTTGCAGGAAAAATAGACCCTAAACTTGGAAATAGCCATCACCTCTCACAACCAGGATGCTCTATGGACTAAAGGACAATCAACAGAAAGAGATTTTCTTTCAGTGAAATACACAAATCCTTGCTTTCCATGCAGTATTTTTGAAGGACACGACTGAAACCAATGGGAGATGTTTTGATGGCAGAAGAATCAGACCGTAAAGTACATTATTTTTATCTCAGCCACCTCACTGGCACAAAAAAAAAGAAGAGATGGCTTCCAAGAACAGGTTTGAGTTTGGGATGAAGAGAGGGAAATGCCCCTTCCTTCCCTTTACTGTATACCTGTTGGTTTGAATTATGCCTTAAATAAGACAACAGAATTTCTTCACGGAGAAACTAGAAATAGTGGAGCCAACAATATTTTCACCTTTGATCAAAATGGAAATGTTACAGGGGGAAAACCATTGCAAAAATGTTTTGTTTTAAGAAGTGACTCTACGTAATGGAGATGCACTTTCAAATGCACCAAGGACAATTAAGTACCCCAAACCCACCAAACATGAAAGCGAACTGGGACCAAAACTCCCATGTGTGCCCCTAAATCTTTTCCTAAAAGAGAGAAGAGCCCTCTTGGGCTATGTGGAAACCCTGCACCTTTTCCTTTAAAGCCATCCTAAGAAATAGAGAATACAGCAGCAACCTGCTCAGCTGACTTGGCTGCCGCCTTTCATAGAGCCTAGAGCTGGAAGGAGCTCCTCCAGCGTTGCCCCCTGTCCCCCATCAGCCAGGCCTGCGGGGAGAGGCCACTCCTGCAAGGCCCTGAGAGAGGAAGGGTGGGAAAAGGCCCATGAGCTCTAGCTCAGAAGAAAGCTGGCAAAATACAGTGCTTATTTACTCAAGGCAACTCTCACTGAAGATGAGTTTACAGAAGGTAATGGCACCATTACAGCTCCATAGAGAAAGACATTTCTAAGCTTTTTTAAAAAAGTAAAATCCCATACACGCTTCAAACTACAGGTATAATTTTTTTTTTCCCCTGAATCCTCCACTGGAACTTGAATTTAAAACACAGTTTAACTCCTCAGTATGTGAAATCTCACGGCCACATTAATCGAGAACATCTGAAGCCAGGAGAAAGAAATCACTTCCAGTTATGTTGTCAGTGTTATGTGCATAACGTTCCCACAGCTGTAGATCCATTGTGCTCCATGTTATAAATAAGAAATTGCATGGTGACAGCTAAAATTCAAAAGCGTTAATGTTTCTCTTTGCAACTCTTTTTCTATTTTTTCCTTCTCCCCTTCCCCCCCACCCAAGTCCTTTGAGGTTTCTCCCCTTTCCCTCCTAGTAGAAGTTACTTGAAGCCACATCACTGCTTACCAAACTGTCATATTTACGGTAATTAAAATATTGTAAATGCCAAGCAAATATGACTAACGTTGCTATTTGGCAGATAAGCCAGAAACGACTTCTGTTGATTCCGAACCAAGCTGTCATATTTGCATTGATAAACGTTTCTCCTTCTTCTGCTCATCTTGGTCATCCCGGTGCTTCAGGAAGAAGTCTCAGGGCAGCTCTAAAGCGTGGCCAAACGCTGCCCCAGTCCCTGTGGCACCCGGCAGCCGCCGCCGAAGCCACGGAGCTGCAGAGCGGGGATGCAGCTGAGTTGGGCGCCGTAAACGAATACAAACGAGCTCCCTTGTCTCTCTGGCATTCTAGGTTGTGGTCCTTTTCAACCATGAAAAACAGCTACAAATTGTTCCCAGAGCTAAACCACTTAACATCTTGGCACTTGGTTGTTTTTAACTTTGTAACAATAGGCACTGTTCACTCCTCTCAATCTCAGCTTTTTATTCTATAATAAAGCAGGAATACTGATGAAAGGCTAGTCACGGCTTCTCCCCGTGGTATCAGGGTGGTGGCATGTGATGATTCACATGGGGTGTGTTTGATCCAAGAAAGCCCAGCCTCTGCTTATTCTTCCTTTGTTCTGTCATCTAAGGTGGAAAGGCAGAAAGACAAGTTATGAATTTTTTTCCTTTTTTTTTTTTTTACTATTATTTAGCAGTCATAGAGCAAGATACATATAAGCAAAGCAACAGGGAGCAGAATTCTTTTCTTCAGCATTGAAAAATACAAGTAAGAGATGCCTTTGAAGTGGGAGATCTGTTTCCTGCGAAGTATGGACATTTTATTCTCATTTTATTCTCATTATTCTTATCCAGCAGCAGGCCTTACAGTGTATAATTTGCACTGCTATTGCGTTGTGTAGCCCTGCAAAGGATCAGCATTTGCACTTGGTGCTATACAATCACAGAATTAAAAGATGGTCCCATCCCCAGAGAGTTTAGATTTAAGCCAGAAGAGAACAGATTCAGCCAGAGGGGGATGAAAAAACCCCACCAGGACAGTATGGGTAAGCACAATAAGCAACATTCTCAGCACATCCAGCCTAAAACTTTGTTGAGTTTTTCACAGGGAAAAAGAGTTTTAAGGAGGGCTTTGAAGGGAGGTAATTAGGTAACTCTGTCGATGCCACTGAAACGCTTCCCATAACGAAAACACAAAGATGCTTTTCTGAAACTGTAATGAGCAAACCAGAGGTGACCAGCATCCTTAGTAAAAAAAGGAGCTGGCCTTTTGATCCTGAAGTGAGAGAAAACATGTAAGGAGGTTTTGACAGGAGCAGGGCTTAAAGAGAGGCCAGCAGCTCGTGCTCCGCACAGGGGAGAAGGGGGAGCCGCGGGGAGCGCACAAAGACAAGGGTGACACAAGCAAAGCGACAGGCTCGGCAAATTCTTTTCACAACAGTACTGTCGGTAGCGGGGGAAAAAATCCAAGTGTCAGATTCAGAAAGCTCTTCTACTGACTCCCATCAGTACGCAGCTATTTCTGATGCTACGCCTTTTTTATTGCTGGGTTATGCAGTACCCGCATAGGCAAAGCCTGTCATTGCTCCTGCGATCTTCCCTCTGTCCTCACACACTCACTGGGAGGATTTCATAACTAATTCCCCCTCGGCTTTTCTCCTTACCTGTTCTCTGCTGTTGCTAATAGAGTACAATTTCATCCCAAACCCGTATCAGTGTAGCTACTCAGAAAGCCTACTGGAGGGAAAGAGAAAACCTTTCTAAGACAAAAGTCTCTTTTGTAACGCTGTCCTGACTGTGACCTGATGAAAGATAGTGCGTTCTCCTACACACGCTCACACTGGGTACCACTGCAGGGCACTTACCTGTTCCTTGAGCTCAGCAAGCTGGCTGGAAAGCTGTTTTACAAGGCTCATGGTTGACTCCAGCCTCTCTTGCAGGTTCCTGATTTCGTTTTGCTCGCTGTCGCCTTCATTGCTAACCAGGGACATGGCTCTCATCCGAGGGAACCAGTCCAAATTCTTGTCCTACATGAGTATCAGAAAAATTAGTAATGTTAGCAGGGGTTTACACAGTGCTACTAAGCTGAGACTAGAGAATGAGAACTCAGAAGGACTTCTCCTCAGTGGATGACACACAGAAAGTGAGCCTAGGAACTAGTAAATTCAGAAAGTATTTTACGCAAGTGTTTTTATTCTTGGTTCTCTTTAGCTACAAGGAAGGCACCAGCTGGAAAATGTTGGTTTCCCTCCAGCTGCACCTGTATTGCAGAGTGGGCAGTGCCGGCACATTCACCTGGGTCTCTGGCATGCCGAAACACCTGCTGTGTGAGCTCTGGGGAGACTTCTCTGGTGCACGAGCACCAGGGAACTCCGAGTGCTCCCTGTGCTTTGCTCTTAAGCGCATGCAGGGACACATTTCCCCATTGTCTCTTCAGCTTGGCTGGCCTCCATCTATTTGGGCTGTCCTTGCAGCAATGTCAGCGAGCCAACATCAGGAAAACAAGACAAGCCAGAGTCCTCTCCAGACTGGCCGGGAGCATGCCTGCTGCAAGAGCAGAGGGACCTTGGATTCAGCTGCCCCCAAGAGAAGGTTTGGGGTCCTGAGAATGGGCTTAGGCTTCCTTGTGCTATTCAGATTGTATACCTTAGGTGAACGCACGCACAGCCGCGTGGCCAAGGGTTAACCTGCTGAGGACCGAGCACTGGATGGAACAGCACTGAATTGGCTGTTTCGCTATTCACAGACTCAGGCTATGAATTTAATCATAGTAAAAATACCGTAAATAGATGATATGAGTCAGGAAGGTGCAGCCTACCAGCGTGAGCCTGAATTGTCTCCATGGCTCAGGGGCACAGATATTTGTGTGCAAAGCATAACAGACGGAGGGGACTGAAGGGTGCAAGCCTAGGAGGAATAGCAACCATGTGGCAAGCAACCCAGGTTGCCTTAAGGCACGAGACAAAGGAAACAGGTTCTGTAGCTGTCGATGCGTTACATCAACGCACCTCTGCCCTCCACCTCGGGGAGGATGTGGTTAGATCATATGCGTGGTGTTTTGCAACAGGTCTCTGTGGACACGTGCACTTGATAACTTTAGAAGAGAATAAGTTGAAGTGTGTTTCTCCTGTGCTGTGAACGGCACCGCAGAAACAGCACTTTATTGAAAAGAAAAGGATGAAAGAAAAGTTTTTTCCAGAAGTCCACCTACAAGACTCCTGGCAGGCAAGAGCTGTGCTGCTTATGTTGTCTGGGCTTGCTATTTGGTAAAGTTTTAACTGCATTGAACTTACTGTAGTCTCACACTTTTCCTCACCATGAAAATAGAAAAGTCAGTGGTGATTCTGCAGCTCTTACAGCTGGGCAGCCCAGGGCAGCCGTGCACGAGCAGGGTCCGTACGGGCTGGCCTGGCAGAGCTACGAGCCCAGGGATGTGCTAAGTGAATACAGCTTTGTTTTGCTTCCCGAGAGAGTTGCTTTCAACTATATAGTGCTCTGCCCTGATCACCAAACCCTCCCCTCCTACAACTATATGATTTAGAAACAACCAAGCTAACCATCGGTAAGCGTGAAAGCACTTAGGGTACTCATGTTTTCCCACTCGTTGTGTTAGCTCAGTCCCCTCAGTTACCCTGGATAAGACTAAACCCAAAGCCGTAAGAATTTTGGGCTTGTTGTCTTCTTTTTAATTCAAAACTTCTAATGAGTTTTAGTCTGGCTGTGCAACCTCTGGTCCTGTCGCTAACCCAACAAGATACTCAGGGAATAAGGCCGTGCCCCTCCGTTGCGTTTTGCGGCCCGGGCTCGCTCAGCCGTGTGCGCTGGCGGAATGAGGCCCTTTCCCTCGCTGCCCGCTTTTTGAGCCTCGTGATCTCATTATGACAATTTACTGTGGTTACGCATGATGCCATTTTCAATGGGTCATAACTCATTCAAATCAAAACCTGTTTTCACCAGCTCGGCTGGTGAGCTCAAAAGGAGCGCACGTGACCCTCCCTGCTGGATATCCCCAGCGGACACACGGAGCGGCAGGCTCCTATTCCCGCTGCACGCGCTTCTGCTTACAAGACCAGCATTCATTTTCCACAAGTATGCTCTGATATTTATTTTAAATTTATTTTGGCTAGGGTGTCGCAGAGCATTCATCACGTGCCTAGCATTAAGCACAGGTGTACTCATTTACACTGAGCTCAGTTTGTGCACAGCGCCTTTCTGGATCAATGCCTTTTTTTTTTTTTTTTCAAAACGTTTGCCAGCGAATTTGTCTGCCACTATAGGCACAGGAATGTAATTCAAAGGAGCTACAGTGAACAGGGCTGCACTTGTATCTCAGTGTTTCCTGGAAAGCTCCGGTATCTGCACCCATTACAGCTTCTCTTGCTTGTAGCACCTGAAGACACCAAACGCAAGGCTGCAGGGCCACAGGAGCCAGCCGAGGGGCCAGGAGCCCTTTTTGGCGAGGCTCCCCATAACGACAAAGCTTCTAAAGCCAAGCTGCACAGGGAGAGCAATCTGAGACGCCATCGTTGTGGTTTTTGTGTTTGCCGAGTACTGCTGCCAGGATTGTGAAACGCACTTTGCTCGTTTTATTTTCCATCTGCCACTCCCTCGCTCCTCCAGGACTCAGGGCAGAGACCGCCGGCTGCCTTGGAAAGATTTTTGTGGACTGACCCTCCACCGCACTGCAGTGTCCAGAGGAACACCACACACATTTGTGCGGATGCCAGACATCCCAGTTCAGTGGGTTTGCCTCTCTTGAGGCTCCCCGTGCCACCTGCTTCCTTCCTCCTTGGCACAACATTATACTTCCTGGGAAAAGGGATGACCAGGAGCAGGTGAAGACGGACAGAGCACACAGCACCTCGCCCGCTGCCACAGAACCCTGTTGTGCCGATGGAAGCTCTTCAGATAGAACCACTTTGAACCACATGTCAGCTCACCTCAGCCACCACAAGTCCCAGAGTCACAGAAGCTCAATGTCAGACTCCACTCAGCCCAGTTTTGCCTTCCCAGCAATGCTGTGATAACCTCTCCCAAGAAAGAAACCCAGTTGTGGTTTAGTTGCAGACCAAGATCTGGGTATTTTGTTGCCAAACTGTGGAGGATGAAGCAACAATTTGATCCAAGTTCTAAGAGAAGCTGATGGGTTTGCATGGACTGGAGACCTCTTGAAATGATGCTACTGACTTCTACAGCTTTTCCTGGCAGCAGAGAGACAACAGGTCAAACAGCTGACCACACGCCTCTCACTTGGTAGTCCCAAGTGCCGTGTTGGGTGCAGGCAGGACTTTGCTTCTTGGTTCTCAACTGCGTATACACCTAACGAAAGCCAGTCCAGCTGTGTATTTTAGTCATGCAAAGTATCAAAAAGATTCAAAATCCAGTAAGTCAGTAGGAAACACATTCAAGCCTGCCAACCTGTCTTTAAGTTAAAAAGACTTACCTAGCTTTCACCGATAGTTCCACTATAGTGCATGCAGTAGGTATATTCCCTTGCTCAAATGCATGCTTTTGCTGGCCACTATTATCTTATTTTTTCATTGCATTATGAACTGCAGAACTTTTTAAAGGGCAGTATGAAAATTAGCTCTGGCGCACAGCCTTATTTGCTAAGTCTATACCACAAACAAACAGCAATTGCTGCCGGGGACAAAAAACTTTTGATCACAAACCTGCCAGGATCCAGAAGGCAAATAGGACAAGGCTCTTCTGCCAAAAATTTTAGTGATCTCTAAGTGTTCGTGGGGCACTCGGTGACTGCTCAGCTATGGGCAAGCTATTTTTACTTCAAGGTAATTGCATGCCAATTAACTGCAGGTAGTTAACATGTTTGTACAACCCCAAACATTTGTTCGGGGACTTAAATGTTTATGGGCACGGTCCAGGGTTGACCTTGACCAACAAACATACGTTAAAGCTGTAACATGCCTCCTCCACCCTGCCGGAGCGCTCCTGCTTCGCCTTATTTGAGTGGTGCGGGGATGGGATATTGCGGGGTGTCACCTGTCGCGCCTTAGCTATTACTCTTAGAAATCCAACCGTTTTGCCCAGGATAGCACTCACCCAGACATTTAGATGCCTGTCTTGAACCGAGCAGCAATTTGGCGGAGGGAGGTAGGCTGCTGGCAGGGAGCAGGGCACACCTCTGCAAACCACTGCCACAGGACCCGATCCATAGCCACTAGGCTAGCGCCAGGTGACATAAGTCGAGCATAAATGAGCTCACAGAGGGTGAGGTATGGGGATGGGATGCTTTAAAGCGAAGCAGCTGCCTGGACACAGAATTAATTGTTGAAAAGTACTGAAATCTTCTTTCTAAACAACCGGGGCTGAACACAGTATATTGTTATTGTTATTTCATCCTTGCACAGGATAGCAGATACTTGCAGCCCAACCGCAGCAGCCCACCTACAGATCACAGCATCTTCCTGTTCCACACTCCCTCCACAAGCATAACGTGTGCCTTGCAGAATTCATATTTAAGTCCGGATACACATACATCTGTGTCCAGGGCAGAGAGTCAGCCAGCCTGGAAGGCTGCAGGGACAGAAAGGAGCTGCAGCCTCCTCTCCATCAGTTCAGCTGGGGAGGGGGGGAAAAAAAGAAAGGGAGAAGAGGCCGGCCGGGGCTAGCCAAAAGGCTGCTGGCCAAAGAGACTGCACATGAGCAGAGCAGACATTTCGTGTGGCGCTCCAGCATGCTCACTCCCCCCGTCCTCCCCCAGCTGGTAGGACTCCAGCAGGAATCACAGCTCACCCGGGCGAACACCGCTCTCTGCAAGGTACTCTGGGGACACGAAGCTGTCAGGTGCCGATGGCGAGGACACATGCCTGAGAAAACACAGGGCTTAGAGGATTTGCTACTCGTGTTTTCTGAGAAACCTCAAACCCTCCTTCTCAGAGAGGCATGTTCAAAGCAAAAGTCGCATTTGCCTCCTGGAGTTTTCTGTGCAACTTTCTCCTTCCCTTCTGTGGGCTTTCCAGGGGGAGCGCAGACCACGGGCTAAGTCCTCCCTTCAGTAAAACATTGGCATTTTTCTGACTGTGCTAGATCCAGTTGAGCATGGATGGAGAAAAGACTGAAGAAATTTGCTTAGAGTTTCTATATCTTGTACAAATTCTCTCTTGAGCCATCCCTGTCCTGTTGGCACAGCCAACTGGCTTCAATCGAGCTCTCATGCTGAGCTGAATCCATGCCTCCGGAGTAATTGGCAAAGGGACATTTCTTTAGGAGGTGCTGGTTTCACAGGCGAGCAGCGAGATGGATCGGCTGCAGCCAGCAAGAAAGAGGGGGCTGAGCCTTTGAAAAATAGATTACTAGATAACAATGAGAGAAAATAGGTCAAAGACTAGGACAAGGGGGATGAAGTAGAGGAGCAAAGGCTGCCTTATGTGTGCTTTCTGCTGGTGCCACTGCCATGGGCTCAGAGTGCCACGCCACCATCAGCTGTACCAGACTTTCATTTCTCCAGCAGACTCTAACGCAGGGACTCTTAGCCCTTTCTACCCTGTGACCCCCTGTTGCAACATGAAAACAAACCGTTTCAGGACTTCCCTCCTATATGTTCAAAAAGAAAAGTGGTGATGACTGCTCATGACTCCTCCTGGGTTGTGACCTCTCCAGCTGCGTGCACCAGAGCAGGAGACCGGCCTCTGTGTCCCCCAGCCAACCGTGCCCCCGTCTGCCACAGACTGTTTGCTCCTTGGTGACTCAGTGAGACAAGCGAGACGGTCGTCAGGAGGGTTATTTGT
>KZ507133.1:59512-72387 GCA_002844005.1 Limosa lapponica baueri | reverse complement strand
AGCCTTGCAGAATTTGTCATTACCGACGTCGATTCTAAAGGTTGAATTTGTTAATGACATTTTAAATTCTTGTTTTATACTAACAAAGACTGTGAATGCTTAGCCAAATTAATAGAATTTGCATTGACAATGAAATCTCTTCTCCCACTGAAAAAAATCTGAGAAGAGAAATATATCTTTGAGATTCTAACGTGATTTTGGTAAGTCTTTTCCAAGTGCTTATTCTGCAAATCACTAGATTAATACCATTTAGAAAGATCAGGCAAATGAAGCTGCAATTAAGCGAATTAGTTAAATCCATTATAGGCTGCTGGCCTTACTCCCCAACCCAGGAAGGATTAAGCACCACACCCAAAGTCTGTTTGATCCTATCTTCAGGGCACTATTTATTAATTACACTTAATTATTCATGGCAAACCCCAAAATGAAGCAGTAGAACATTAATCCAGCTGTTACCTCTCCCTCAATTCAGGGGCTTCTTTGAGATGCTTTTTGCATCTCCTTGTCTTTTCCACCCTTAGTTTCACAGAACATTTCTCCAAAAGTCCCTTGTGCAGGAGCAGGCTCAATTCTACAAGATGGAGGGTCACTCTTTGTCACTCATCAGTGCTAAATCCAGAAAACAACCTACAGCCAATGTCAGGCATTATAGGAACAGGATATTTATGCTGAGTAGTGGGCTCTGTGACCTGTGCTGCTCCTGGTATTTGTGGAGAGGTAGCACCTTAACGAGAGGATTCGCAGCAGCCCAGCCAGCTAAAGCAGCCATTCAGCAACACAGCTGATAGGAAATCAGTTCCATAGGATTCATTTCTAACCCAAATTTGTATTTCAAAGAGCAAGTCTTGCCCTCGTCCCTCTCTCCTGCAGTCTAATGGCTAGCATATTTAGCTGGAAAATGATTGAAATCCTCCCTCTTATTTGGAGCAGGACTATGAAACCACTGACACCTCCAAGAAGTAAACCCAGAGTGCCCCAAAGGTGATCCATCTCTCCTCTCCTTTCCCTCCACAAAACTTGCGTTACTCAAGGTCAAAGCAAAGCATGAGGTGGGTGACTGGAGGCAGCCTGGCCCTTCAGGAGACAGAACACCCCATTGCAACCCTTAATTAGCTACCAATAGTGTGTTTACTAGAGTAATAGGGTAGCGATAGTTAGACTCTACAGTTATATAATATAGATTATATGTTGTTATTGATGTTATGGCTCAGATGCTATTCATTACTTCATGCGTAAGGAGGTCATTTAATAACTTTAACCATCCAGGTCTTGTAGCGCGTCAAAAACAAGAGCGGTTTTGTGGTTGCTTTGTTTGTAGTAAGGGGCCTTCTGCGTGAAGAACTGAACCGAGATGTGTAAACAAAAAAAAAATCAGCAAACAATGGCTTTAAATTTCAGTCACCCTGGTCTGAGGGCAAAACAATAAAGCAAAACACTACATGTTTATCTGCTTCCTATTTCCACTACACGATCAAAGGTTTTAACTTCAGTTTGTTTGATTCTTAATGATTTTCAAGCTCTTTTTTTTTTTACCATGGAATAGCAACAAATGGCAGAAAGTGTCTGAAATGCAGGTCCTTCCCATGTTGCTGAACACTAAATCTCCCTTTTGAAATCAAGCTCTTCCGCAATCAGATTTAAAGCTGATTTAAAAACAAGAATTATAATGTTCCCCCACCTAAACCCATAATAATCTCTATTCCTGCCTCTGGATTTGCTGATGTACCATGGCTTTTAAGTATTTACCTTCTAGATATGAAGCTCCTTAGGACTGCGTAATGCCTTATTATTATTACCAGTCCCTCAAGTCATAATGAACTCTGGATTATAGCATATTCTATATTTAAGTTTCCAGGACCAACAATTATTGTATGTTCTTTGTTCTGAAATTAAGAAAAAAAAAAAAAGTCACATACTAAGTTCTTTTCTGCTCACTACACAACAAGAATTGATTGGCAAGCTCATCACTGCAAATGCTTGGAAAAGCCCTAAAACTCTTTTTTTTTTCCCTTTCCTTGATGGTGGGAAGATATTTCACAATTTCATTATTTTAATTTACTAATCCAGAGAGCTGGCACAAGCTACAACTGTTAAATGAGGCAATTGTGAATTTTAGAATAAGGATGTATTATTACTTAAAAAAACCACCAAAACAAACAAAAAAGGACTAATACCCACCTAGGTTTACTACAATATAAAGTATTTTTTTCTGCTTAGAAATGTTATCTGAATAGAAAGACTTTGGCCATTTGTCTGGAATTCTGGGCCAGTGCTGCATGGTTGGACAAAATACACCAGCCTGATTAAGAACTGCCTAGACAGGAGCTTGACTGCTTTGGTTTTACCTCCAGAGCTCACAAAGGAACCTCTGAGGTTGGTTCCTGTAAGACTAAAGCTGATTTATGGCAGGGGTTGATTTGTTCTTTCCTTCGCGTACACAGACTCCTGCTCTGAGTCCCTCTCTCTTGCCTACGCAGTCACGCCGACTCAACTAGGCCAAGAGTGGAAAGCAACCTATCTTATATACTTAAGCTGGCGTCACTCTGCTGGGCCAGAGATGCTGAAATTACCTTTCACACAGAGTTTTGATTCATTCCTTATAGGAATTTGCTCACAGACTTTTTCTTTATGGTCTCATAGAGCCTGTGTATCCAGCCTGGTCAGCTCCCCAAGCTTTAACGATGTGAATGGCTGATGCTAGTTTTGCCATTATGGGCACCTAGAAAAATACCTCTGATAATAGCTAAAACAGGGTATTTTTTACTTATGAGCTGTTTCATAAGAAACAAATTCAAATTAAATGTTTGTATGCACCTGTGCAGTCCCAGTGATATGAAAAAGTTCTGAGCTGATGAAACAGATCTTGTAATCAGGTAATGTGATATTTGGTAACATCTAATTTTTAATTAGATTTCAAAATTAGAAGGGTTCCCTTTAGACAAATAACATCTATGGGATGTATTGTCCAATGTCTCACTGACATTGCTTTTGCTAAGCTCTCTTTTGCTACTTCCCCGTTTCTTAAGCTGCATCCTGCTGGGGACTCAATCTTCCTTAGTACATCTTTTCTCAATAGTAAAGTAGATTTATGTAAGAATACGAGGCCTTTGGCCAATCTGTTCAATTAATATTTGGGTGGGTGGAGGTTGTTGGTATTTATTTTAAAATATTCAGCAAGCTTCCTATTCAGTTCTGGTAGCACAACTTATTTTGTTGGCAGGCAGTAGCCCTTGTTCACCCGTCCTTTGTTTTTCAGGAACTGGGCACATACTGGGAAGGCTGGCAAATATAAATGGGTATAAGACATTTGGTTTCAAAGTTGCAGTTCTAGCATAAATAAAATACATGGAGGAATGAAGAAAGGAACTAAGAATGTGCAGCGTATGCAAGTAAAAGGCATGATTTTTCTCCTGAAAACAAGAAATGGGAATATGCTCATGTATATATATCGTAAGAGCCACTATCGTGCCAATGTAGCTTCTGGTAGGGTTTAAATCTACCCAACAAGAGCTGAACTAAATGAAGACCTTGTGTGTCAAATGCAGTGAAATATCAGGGGAACGTGCAATGAATCAAAATCCTGATCCTTGTCCTCTTCTCCCCTTGCTCTTCACAGAGACTAAGCATCGACTTGCGGGTTTGGGCAATACAAAGCACAGTACGTCATATTTTCCACTCTCACTTCTGGAGCTGGGAGCCTGCTGCTCTGGTGACATCAAGCACAAGTAAGTACCTTTTTCCATCCTGCTGAAGCAGGTTCAGAGCCGGGAGTGGAGCACAGACACCAGCCTGGTCTGTGGAAACCAATTCCCTGGGGCTGGGGTGTGCTAAAGAGAGCAGAGATGGGGTGAAAGGGGTTGCGGGGTGGGGGGAGCAAGGATGCTCGAGCTCGACTACTGTGCCGAAGGAAGAGCTGCAGCATCACTCCGTCTGCTGGCACCGCGTGGGTGTTCACACAACAGCGTTCAGTCATCAGATCTGAACTACACACCTACACCAAGGGCTGTGTGATATAACAGATTATGCGGGGGTGGATTAGAGGATTGAGTATATAGAGAATTCAGAGCCAGATTTTTTTTTTTTTTGAGATTTGCTTTATGTTACAGCTAATAATTGGCCAAAAAACCATAATGGAACCACAAAGAAACTCAGCCTGAAATCACCTCATCTAGGTTTGCTGGATTTTAGCTGTTGAAAGCCAGGATCTGGGATGTAATTGTGTAACATTACATGACACGTCAGGTGTCCTAAATCCCCCTGAATTATAGGCACATAACTCAGGAGGTGCCTCAGGTGCCCTGGGAAAAAAAAACAAAAAAGGATAGGTAGGTCTAGAAAGCAGTTCATACCTCATTGAGGAGGCTGTGGGAAAAGGCACTGCAGCCAAGTGCCTGAAAATGGGAGGAACCTGGCCCTGAGGTGTTTCGAGGCAACAGAAGGTGTGAACCAAGTAATTCATCCACATCAGAAATGAAAGCCTCTGACAGGGCTCACACTTAGAACCTGTGTCCATGAGAACTTGTCCATTTTTTCCAGTTATATCAATTTTCCTCATAAAATACATTACCTCTCCCTACAAACCTTGCCTCCCTTGGTCCTTTGAGCTCTCAAATAGGTGAGTAATCCTGTTGATTTCCAAGCTCTTGACTTGGAAATACTCACGAGCTTTGCCTGGTCAGGGTCCAGATGTCCTTCTAACCTGCAAGCAATTATGGAAAAAAAGTGCTGGCTGAATAGGGAAAATTATGGTGCTAAAATATATTTAAATCCTCCCCCCTCCAAACCTCAACTGGCAAATGCAGCGAGGCAAATGGTCTATTCTGAATCACAACTGTTTAGTCTCCCCAGTTTATAGCCCCCATTGTATGCCGGTTCTGAAGAAGGTCAGCAATCCCTTGTTTGCCATAGAGCAAAGCTGGGCTCCAACGCTGACAATGCTCTGAAAATCAGGCAGCTCCGCAGAATAAAATAGTACATTTTCATATGCAGCTGTGGTTTAGCTGGATTATGGCAGGTCATACTTGTCGTATCTGTCTGATATTCTCTTGTTCTAATAAGCCCTATCTACAAAGTAATGGATTCTGTGACCCCTACTCAGGTAATTACTTTTTAATTTTAGCTTTCAAGGATTTGTATTCAGACTTCTTGGGCAGATGCAGAGTCTGGCCTGTCTATTCCTTGGAGGACACGTGCTTTGTCCCAGGCAGGTGTATTCAGGGCCACTAATTTTTCCTCTGGGACTCTCTCATGGAAGTCTTCATTTCACTGTGGCAGGTTAAATCACTTTAGGTGCTTCTCAATAGACAAGTACATGCACTATCTCTGTTTCATAGACAGCAAAGCACTTTTATTAGCAAAGAAATAGCCTTTGGGAATCCAAAGACCTTGACCTGTTATAGTACAAGCTCATTTCTTTTTTTCTAGACCCTGCCTAAGTAACCTTCCCTATCTCAAAGTTGCTCTTCACAAAGGTAGGAGAGATATCGCTTTATTTTTCAGTTACTGCACTTTGCACCTCCATCAGAAGAAAGGGTCTTGTTCTCACGTAGTCCCCTGGAGTTACCACTTAGTGTTATTATGGTCTTTGCTCAGGGTAACACCAGTTTGACAGCTTCCCGTTTATTAATGTTGTTAAATATGTTAATAAACATGACATTTATTATTAACATAACATTCTTCAATTACACTGGTACAGCCTTATCCAGCAAAAGCAAACCTGGGCCAAATATATCTTTAAAACGTCTGCACACATGCCAGTGCCAGCCAAGGGTGTGACATTTTTTGGTTTTTTATTTTTACAGTTTTTAAGAACACTTCACACTGGCAAAAGCTTTCAGGGAAACACAGCTTATACTGGCATCAAGTGATTTTTGCTCATACAGCTTGCCTTGTTTGCAGAAGTCTTTCAGGCTAGACCAGAAAAAGCGCTCTTTGGCCGGCACAAGCTGAGTGTGTGCCAGGGCGTAGGCAGCCCAGCCTCGCTGGGCAGCTGCAGCTGGGTCATATCAACCCACAAACAAGGACTTCATCAGCCAGCGCTAATGAGGAGCTATGGCCCCTTTAGCTGACCCTTATTTACCCCCAGTGAACCCCATCTTGGTTCTCATTAGGAAAGTTCACCATTGTTGCTAGGAATTGGCATGCCTTTCCTGCCTTAAAACTTTTCTTAAAGTTCAGGTTCTTAGTCCTCAGTTCCCCCAAATGTGGGGCTGGTACGTGTTCTTCCCCCATGGAGGGAATGCCACGTTAAACGAAACAATTGCTTATACGCCTGTTGGGCTTGCATGACCTGATTCTGGCTTCATAAATAAGGAATTTCCTTGCTGCTTTTTCTTGGTGTCCACTCGGTGCCATCTGAGAAGCACAAAGGAGACCGAGAGCACCAAAGGCTTTAGGTCAAGAATAACTCCACCTCTTGTGATAGAGAAGGACAACTGTTCTCTGTCTTGAAAAATGTGCTTTTTTTTCTTTCGTACAGCTCCAAATACTGTTTTCTTTTCTCTGCACTCTTTTGGGGTGAGAGTGGACTATCCCTCCTCTGAGGTCAGATGACAGAATAATCCTCCCTTTCCTGAAATCAGTTAGTACTCTTATCTGCACAAAGATCTTGCACTGAAGTACGCCTGGGACGTGCTTTATCACTGAGAATGTTGGTTTAGGTCTCCAAGCAGCTACTGGACTATGAGGTTGTGAGGTCTTGCCAAGGGTAAGAACTGCATCTCTCAAAAATCCTGTAAATCCATAGCTCCTGTGCTGGGGTAACCTTCTGCAACGCGAACCACACATTTCCATGGGAATACACAAACCCCACGCAACAGGCCCCGCAGATTTTTCAACTTTGAGAACAGCAAGAACTCGCATAAACTTTCTTGCATTTTACATACACATCTTTCATTGTGAGATATTGAATCGTGACATCAAAGAGTTAATGTGGACAGAAATGTTTGATCTCATTCTACTTGAACTGATTACATTTTGAATTCTGATACTGTTACAGTGAAGCTGTAAATTTATCTTGAGGTAAGCCAGCAGAAAGGCACTATTTTCTAGTTACTAGCAGCCATTCTGTTCCTTAAAAGAAATTTGGGACAGATGTGTCTGTCTTTTTATTTCAATGAATGCAGGGAGAAAATGTATTTTATTTCTTATTAAATAAATTTGCCTGTTCATCTCAGTATGTGGGACTGTCAAAGTTTATAAATTTGGCAGTATTTTAGCATGATCATTCTGTTTTTCTTTAAACCAAGTTATTAAATTGATATATTTTTATAAAAAGCAGAGGCTGACGGAAATTTTTTTTCATCTTTTGACATTTAGTTGACTGTTAGGGGGGTTTAAGTAACACTATATCTTAAATCAGAGTGGCAGAAAGATAAAAACGCCTCCAAAGGCTGCTGAAAACCAACCCAAGGACAGGGATGCGCTGGGTAGCTTGTAGCAATGTTGGTGAAGAAGAGTTTGGGTTTTGCTATCAGTTTTTATGTCCTAACGCATCTTTAACCTGCTGGTGCTTTTCTCTGAGCTTCACTCACCTGGCTGCAGGGCAACCAGAGACAAGCCGTTCTGCTTAGAGTTTTGCAAATCTCACTCTCCCTTCTATTAACGTGGCTTTAAATTTACAATTACTGTAAAGACCCTTTGCACCACCTTCAGCGACGGTTAATCTGGTGTAAACGTTGAGTCGAGTGAAGGCCAAACCCTGGCCAGACCCTGCGGTCCCAGCTTGGGAAAGTTCCCCTTTACTTCAAAAAATGGCCCCGGTTCCTACATCAGCTGCGGAGTCAGGGTGCTCGTGCTGGAGTGGATGTGCTCAGCCACAAAGTCTCACAATTCCAAGCTGAAACTCTTGAAGAAAACACTTGGGACTGAGTTGTGTAGTGTCGAGGGCTATGACTGGGTGAGTAGATATTAAAGGAAATCTTCAGACCAAGGGCTTAAGAAGAGATAGACTTTTTTTTTTTCCTGGTCTTTGCAATTACTATGAGAACCGTTTAACTTTCTAACAAAAAAAAATCAGGCATTTCTTTGGGGAAGTGGAAAAAAATGAGAGTGAAAAAGTTATTAATTTATGGAAAGGAAGATGCAGATGTGGAAACGATTAAATCAGTTTGCAGTGAGCAGCAGCTCAACCCTTCTGCCATGAATAGTGATGGCTGCTTGCTGCTTTGTGCAGTACCGCCTGCACCTCCTGAAGAAGAAAGAACAAGAAAAAATTAAAAAATTAAACTAGTGCATCAAGATTTGCATTTGTTCCATTGCTTCTGACAGACAAATCTGTTTAAGTATATCCTTAACTACTTTGTAAGCTTGATTCTCCTCTAGCCAATCATGGTTCTACACATAGGAAAGACCACTCATACTGGAGGAATTACTTAATGCCTCCATCTGTGTGACTGGGAGTGGAGTCAGACCCACAATCTGAACATTTTTTTTAAATCACATGTTGCTAAGAGTTTGCCCAAAAGAGGTCTCTCTTCCCATTTCCCAGGGCTGAACAAGTTTGAGCTTAGGTAAAATTTGAAAAGGAATTTCAATCTGATGGGCAAAACCAGTATTTCAGCATTTGCTGTAATCCCAAAACAGGACAAAGTTTGCAAATGCTGAAATTTTCCATGGGCAAAACCTTTTAAATATTGCTGATCCAGGGACCTGGAAATGTTTCTTTGGGCATTTCTAATCAAAAGAGGGTGTTTCACGTGGAGAGAAAGAATGTCCTTATTGCATCACGGGAGATACAGCCCGGGCAAAGAGCAGGTCCTTAGCTACAGCTGGGCACACGGGGGATATCTAGTTCTGTTCCTTGAGAAGAAAGTCAGGCAAATATAAATTAATGCTGACTTGGTCCAGAACAAAGGCTCTCAGCTAGACTCCAGTAATAGCCCACGAGGCTGAAGTCATTGCTTCCCACTCAAAATCCACCGCTGATTTATCGTGTGGCTGGATGCGGCTTTGGATCAAGCGCAAGTTGTAGCAGTGGGAAGAACAGAAAGATAATAGTAGGGACAAGTGCTGGGCCATGATAAGTCACTGCTACCTGTAAAAATCAATGCATGTTTAGGAGCAAATCTCTGATCATGTTTTAGCCTGAACTGGTGGTCTGTGTGCCGCCATTAAATGCCTTCTCCTCTCCTCTGCTTTATTCTGGTAGAGCAACATCTTCCAGGGGCCACTGGACAAAGTTTATCCCGGCATGCGCACTGCTTAAATACTTTTTGATGTTTATCTCATATCCTCTGTAAAATGGGAGTAATACCATTTGCCCAGCTTTGTGGTTGACATCCTATGGCAAAAGATGTTGTGGAAATTGTGCCAACTTGTTAATTTTTTTTTTTCCCCTCTAGTAAATGAGAAATCTCTTTCTCATGCTAGGACTTGCTGCGGGATGGGAAGCAAACCACCAAACCAGAGAGATACATACATCTGCTTCAACTGGGTGGCATGTGTCCTCCCAGGCCAGTCAAGGTGAACCTGGAGCGTCAGGTCTATAAAGCATGAAAAGGAGCAGTTACAAACTTCATCATGTCATGGACAGTAATGAATGCTACTGCTCTTCTGAGCAGGAGAACGGTGAAAAGCGTGGTCTGGCCAGGGTGAGACGAGCCCTAACGCTCTGTGGAGTAGATGCAGGGAGGTGGGACAATGTGGCTGGGGCACCCTGTCCATGATCACTTCATGCCACACGTATCTACAACTGGCATTTGTCAACAAAAGCAAATAGCGTTTCTGTGAGGAGGAGACCCAACTAGTATAGAAGCACTTCACTTTTAAGTGGCTGGCCGTGCCACGCTGGCAAATTAAATGGAGGAAGAGTGATAACATTTTAGCAGTGAGAACAACGGTTTTCCCACCTCTTATCTGGAGATAATGGTGGAACATTGCGGGGTTGTTTATTTTTTTTTCCACCCTCTTCCCAGCACCTGTCCTCATTTGTTGAACAATTTATAGCTCCATCTGAAGTATTATCCTGCTGACGGTAGGAGGTATTTGCAGCGCAGCACAACATAATCCTCCCCTCGGAGATTAAGACTATTACCTCATTGATGCTCCCAGTCTCTGCCAGCCCTGGCACACCAACGTGCAGCGCGAGTGCAGGTTTGCAGCATAATAGCTCACTATGCTACCAGCTAAGCCACTGAATGCTTCTACAGTCATTCCTTTTATTAGGAGAATGACATGACAGTAATAATGGATAATGAATTCTCTTAATGAGATGACTTATTTCAAAAGTAAATAAAGCTCAGGTGTCACGTGAATGAAAAATTTGAAATATCTGCAAATGTGATTTAGTCAAATGTTCCAGGGAAGAAAAAAAAAAGCCACAAAACCCCACACAAACCCTCCTTTGAGGCAGCTGCGATTGCGTGGATAGCACTCCAGAAGCAAGACGGGGGAACAGTGAAGTTGTACCTGCAGCTTAACGTCGTCCCGGGTGCGGGTGATTGATTGTACAATCACTCATGGTCTGGTACAGATGCGTACAGCCACGCTAAGGGTGTGTAACGCCTCGCACAGCCAGGCTGCCTTCCCATTCCCGTCTGCGGTGCGATGGGAGAGGGTCCCAGCAGGGGCTGCCTCACAGCACAGCGTCCTCGGTGGCTCCATCATCCAGCGATGGCTTTATTTATCACAAGAGGCTCTTCGCTTGGTTGAACCAAAGATGCAAATATCCACTGGTGCTTCTACAAAATGATATTTACTCCTTTACCAAGTTATGATGTTTTTCTCTCAGTCACTTCCTATGAAGAAACACCTCCCACGTCTTTTCATTTCACGCAGAAATGCTGGTGGTGTCTTCCTCTCCTCACACTCCCAAATGACTGAACAGTCTTTTGCTTCATTTTTGCAAACCGGTTCACTGTCAGGCACAAACCAGGTTTGTAGCGTGGTTTGTCGTAGGTGACAATGTACAACATCAGCATCACGCAGAGATACAAAAAGACATCGCCAAGGAGAAGTAGCTGTGGTGGGGATGCTAATATTAGAGCTGCCAGACAGCCTTTGTAAAACTCAGGGTTTCTTTATTGACCATAAAAGCATTAAAGCATCAAAGAAAGAGACTGCTTGGTGTCTACAGTCATATTTATCTTCCCTAAGATTTTTTGCCCTGATGTGGACTTTGACTACTGCACGTCTTTAATACATTTATCCTCACAGTATGCCTGTGAGACACAGAAGAGCTACTATTTGCATTTTACAAACAGAAAACTGAAACACCGAGGGAGAAAGCAGACAGGCCCATCTGCTGCAGGCACGACAGTGGAAACCTCCTCTGCAAGCTCAGAGCTGTGACCTGGTCCTGCCTTGGCTTCCTCCTGCTGCTTGTTCCACCACAACGGTGTAAAGCGCAGGGCTCTGGGAGACGTGGTTTTGTGTATCACACATTAACGTGTGGCTTGTTTGCCGATCTAGCATGTTTTGTTGATGGAGGGAGGGTTTTAAAAACAAAGGTGGGGATGAAGAGTCTGGTGATAGGTCCCATGGCTTTGGCCCTCTTCTTCAGTGGTCTTCAGAGAATGATGAGGATTTTCCCCACCTGACAGTTCATCGGTGCTCTGTGCCTGGCAGTTGGATAAAAGCCATTTTTGAGGACCCTAGAGAGACACCAGGCCATGACAGTCCCTGTGGCCAGTAGAGGCAAGACAACCATGACATCCTAGAGAACATTGTCCATGAGACATGCTAAGTGTCCATGCAGCTGGCCCGCATCAGCTGCCCACCCAGCACCAGCTGTGCTCACCATCAGTACCCAAGGCAGCTGCTTTGATGGGGTTTGGGGATGGCTCCATGGGCTTCCTTCCCTGGGGACTAAGGGACCATGGCGGGCTCTCAGCAGCGGTGACAGAAGCAGGTTAAAATCTGATGTCTATATGGGCTAGGGGAAGGGGGAGAGGGAAGGTGCAGAGAGATATGGAAGTGGAAGAAGATTTGGGTGCATGGCCTGACACATTTCTCAGCCAAACCCTATGGAGTTGCTAAGCTGGAGTAAGAATTTCACCCAAAATAACCACAAAATCTGGGCTATCCATCAACTTTCAGCACTGCTCCTTTTTAAACCAAAGAAGGAAAGGTCCCAAGAAGATAGCAACGGGGAATTAACCGGGGCCCCTTAACCAGGATGAGGATCCAGCGTGCTGTGGGACAACTCCATCATGGCAAACTCCATCCCTGCCAGCGCCGCCTGCACCGCACCAGCCTTTCCAGATTGCTCAGTGTGGATTCGGGCTGCTGAGGAGCTGCCCCGCTGTTTGGTTGTTTAAGCTGCGGCTGCAGAAGAAAAGAAAAGCAAAACCATGGGTTGATTTATATCTCTTGGTTATTGTAAGTCATTCCCAAAAGAAACAAACAAACAACCCCAGACATTTTTAAACTTAACCATTTTAAAAATGGCAAAGTGCTTCTATCATTTTCAGTAATTAAAGCATGCACAAAAATTAAAAACTCTGCTGGCTCTTTTCATTTGATGATTTTCAAACCTCGTTTTCTTCCCCCATTGCATACTCCTTGCATATTTCATTTCTCACAATCCTGTCCCCATTAGTGGTGATGACAAAGCTCCCATTGCTCCCCATGTGTGGGAGAATCACACTGTAAGTATGGATTTAATCACCAACCTTCAAAGTGACTAAAAAGGCAGATAGATGGGATTCCTGGGGAGATTTTCAAAAGTAAAGTTTGACATCCTGGCTCTTTTGATAACGTTGCTGCTCTTTTCTGAGACATTTTTGGAAAATTCTGCCCTTATGGGGCTAATTTCAGGTATCCCGAGGTACAGCCTCATAACTGCTTCCAGCACTGAGCTGGCAGCACTCCACGCTGGTGGAATGGGGAGCTCGGGTACCCCTCGCCCCGGCACGACCCTGCTGCTGCCAAGCTCC
>KZ507132.1:8708-108909 GCA_002844005.1 Limosa lapponica baueri | reverse complement strand
CACCAGGAAAAATTAAAGCAGTAGTGGATATAAATAGAGAAACGCATCAGCACAATAGCACAATAATTCCCAGTCACTCATTGAGTAATGGAACACCATTCAGGGGTATGCAGAGTACTTCAGTGCCTAAAGACCACCAGCAGACCACTGTGTAGCAGGACTAGCTTCAAGAAAGTGGGTCTGTCTTGCTACAGAACCCCACAGTCTTCAAGGGCCATGATTTGCACTGTGAAGAGATTTGTGACCTTTGAAACAGTCTGAGGAAAAAGCACTGTTATACAAACGCAAAACACACCGTAAATAAAAGATATTTGCCTACTGAGTCAAACAAACTCAAATACTTCTAAAATCAAAATATGTGAATAAAACTTCTTCCTTTCTTGTTTGGTTTTTGTCACTGTTATCCCCAAAGAAGCAAAAGGATAGTGGAAACTGGTTGCACTGCAGTTCTGAGACACACTGCATTTAGAGTTGACATTGTGCAGGATAATCCACAAACTGTTGGTCAAGGTGCAGCAACCTGCAATGCTTTTATCTACAGATATACCTTTTAAGATGCCAACAGAACCTTATATGCATTTAACAGCCAAGCATGTTCCCTGTAGTAATATATTGCTATATACAGTAACATAGTAATATAGTAAAATACAGTAATTATTCCCCCCATTTAGCAGTCAGGTAGGGATAGACTTCTGCAATAACACTGGATTACCAACAAATTTAAGAACTTTGTCAGCTATGCTAGCTGCCAAACACAGAATTTCTCAGAGGAGTTATTCCCTAGCACATGAAATAAGGTATGACAAAAAAAGTAATCAGCATCCAAAGCATGTGGTTTCGAATAAATTATCCCCTTTAACAATTAATATTAACTAAAATGATTAATAACTAAAAAAGCACTAAGGAGACTTCTTTGGAAGAAAAGACAGCTGCTGGCATCTTATGCAATATGGTTGTTCTTGCATTTTAGCCAGCTGTTCTGGCTAAAATACCATGCCCACATGGACGCATTCAGAACGCACACACTATTTTTCTTATCACATCCCCTATTTGTCCTCTGTCTCCTCCATCCAAGCCGTGGCTGTGAGAACACGCATATTCCAGCAAGGCATTAGGAGAGCCAAGACCAGAGCCTGCCTGAGTCTCTAGCAGTGATAACGTGACCCTGCACGTGGGGTACATCTTTTCACATGCTCTGAAGCGAAGGTTCACAGCTTCCATCACAGGTGCTTGTGCCAGAGGCACCATGCCCCTTGCTGCCACCGTACAGCTGAGGGAACATGCGCCTTGGCCCATAACTTGGCAAAATGGATGTGTCATCTGGAAAGATATTACCAACCTGGTAATCTTGTTCAACTGACGGTAAAATATTTCACAGTATAATATTAAAAATGCTTAAGTCAGTATAAAATGAAGTTTCAAGAAGCATGAATAAAAATCACTTTCTAATCTTTCTAATGTAACTTTACTTATTCAAAGTTAACACTAAATAGAAAATCAGAAGACCAGAAGATAAAAGGTAGGCATCTGATCACCAAGCAAAAGCAAAGCAGCTTCCCTGCAAATCATCTTGCTTCATATATAGTCTGGTGATGTAGTATTTGTAATAAATAACTACTTGTATTAAATATCTGCTTGCCTCACAGAGGTAATTTTAAATGAATTAACATGAAGACAGCTTATCTCAAAGATAGTGCTCCTCTCTGCACAGAACTCACAGCATGCTTCTCACATACACACACTACAAACTCTTCTTTCAAAGCCACGGAAAAGAAGCAAGGGTCTGGAGCTTGGTAAGTAAGATTTCTTCCTTAAGCAAATGGCCACCTGGTAGTGAGTTCCAAGGTAAAGTTTGGAGTTTTTCAGTATAAGCATTTGCTGTCTTTATGGCTTTATATCCAGATAATCATAGGTTTTGTGCAATTGTCATCTATACATTCTGTGTACCTTATCAACATGCACTGTTCTTTATTTACTTGCGGTATCATGATTTTAATATTTTAAATAAATATTTGGTTTTCTTACCTACTGCTATGATAACCTGGGTGCTCAGGAAAAGGTTGTTTGGATTCCCTTGGCTCCTAGCTTAGGCCTAGGAAACAACATCACTTGACTGAGGGGGACCACGGTATTCCCTCATCTGTGCGAGCTGACAGAGGGAATATGACATTATCACAGAGTTTGAGACAGCACGGTCTGCCCTCATGGTACAATCTGATGTGTGTGCACAGCAGGGCACTGCTCTACTTCACACAGAGATATTTTCTCATCTATGGGAAACAGAGCTATCTGGCAGCCCGAGTGGGAGCTACATCTCTTCAGTTTCTACTGAAAAGAGACAGAACAGATGGAAGAAGATGAAACGAAGAGCAGTACATCTAATGGGGCTAACCTTTGCCAAAAAAAGGAGAGGAACATACACCAATCATCTTAAAATCAGCTAGAAATACAGAAATATTTATCCTGCTGGTACTGTTGCAAACCCATGGCTCCTGCAGCTCATCTTATCAAGCACAGATTTTTTTGAGGTGGAGGGGAGGGCACCAAGAAAGCGAAGTCTACATTGGAACTGTCATCCTTCTGCAGCTCGTTCTCTCTCCCCAGTCATGAAATGAGTGGGGAAACCAAAGCAGCTTATCCAGCCGCAACTTGGAGGGGACACCACCACCTTTTCCCCTGAGTGATGGCAACAAAAAATCCTTGATTGTGCCATGACAGAAAGGATGATTCATCTTTGATAAAAAGCACTGGCTGAGCTGTCTGTGGCTAAAGAGCTACACAAGGCATGCCAATAACGTGCCTCAGAACAGAATACAATAGCAGCTGCACAGCTTAAGCTGTCTGCATGGCTCTGGAGTGAAGATCTGGCACGCAGCAGCCGGGGTAACCCAGGCATGCCCAGTGACACCTGCCCGGACTTAGGCTGTTACCGGATTACTTCTGGGTACCATCAGAGCATTGTTCCCATATGCCCTATCCATACTGTGACAGGCAGCCTGCCAACGAAGTTAAGGTTCAAAATCTCCTAAGCCTGACAGAACATCTCAACAACCACGTGGATCTGTGGTTTTATAACCTGCCTCAACATGTGATTTCTTCACCTTATCAGCAGTTGATTTACTCACAGAGGCAACAAACATGCCAGCTCTTAATACCTGCTAAGCGTTCAAGCCTGTTACAACTCTTTAATTTCTCCTCATAGGGAGAAGGGAGCTGTAGCTGGTTGAAGGGACACACGCCATCGGCTCCCCTCTGCCTTTGCAGGATAGGGGTTAGGTACATGATGTATGCAGAAGCCCACTTCTCCTTTTAATGCTTGCATGTTGCTCCTCTGTCCCTTCAGGACATGTTACATCTACAGACTGTGATACCTACCCCTTCGCCCTGGCAGTCAGGGGTTGTTGATCATCAGACTCATGCAGGGCAGAGATATAAGGAGAAGAAGGACAGAATCACATACTTCCACTTTTACCCGCTCTATAATCCCATTCACAGGCCAGCTTGAATATTTCAGATTTATGTCATTTGTTTAAACACTACAAGCAGCTTTAGGCACCTCTGCACTTAGTGCATTTCTGTTTACATGCAAATCCCTTTTCACATTGCAGAGCCTCATCTTCCTAAAGTCTGGTGTTGCGTTCATGCACGTGTATTTGTGCCTCAGTGATAGCAAACTCCTCGCTGTGTGCAGGAATGAGCTTCTTCATACCTGTCAAGCAAATGCATGCATTGGTACCCAGTGTCAGCAGTACAATGTCAGCAGTTTGTGCATCAAGACTTGAACTTGCAACAGCCTTCACAGTACTGCAACTTGCACTAATTTATAATTCTGCAGTAATATAATCTATTGGAAGATTTGAGTGAAAGCCAGAAAATCATCACTTCTACCAATCACATCTCCCTGAACGCAGGGGTCCTGTATGAACTGAGTTGCAATGAATGGGATAAGGATGTCTTAATCTGTGGTTTTGGCCCACGCTGTTCTTCAAGACCAGTATACTGGGAAGATTTTTACAGAAAGAAGGTTAGCCACTTTGAAAGCAATCTAATGGCAACGGGAGAAATTTCTCCCATATTCTTTACTATTGATGTCAAGAGTCCCCTGTCACGTCTCACATCTTCGCTCATGTGCTGAAGTGGTGACAGTCTCCAGAAAGACTGTGGTGAGCTCAGCCAAACAGACGTGAAGTCTTGGGGAATGACATAATACACTCCTCCGATTCTCTTGCATAGCCTGTGCCCTGCCAGTGTTGTGACAGCAATTGTGTACTTCAGAAAAGAGCCAGGTTGCTTTTGCTCATAGAAAAGTATTGATTTGTTTTAGTTACGTACTCCGGTATTAACAGCGGAAACAAAATCAACCCGAAGATTATATCAACACAGTGAAACTAGTTTACTCATATGTAAAACGTGTCATATGAAAGTCCTCCTTTTCAACACTACTCCACAAATTAGATACAATAAATTTTAACAGTCATTAGAAAATCATAAATGTGTTATAGTATATTAAAGCTGTATTTTTTTTTACCAAATTACAGAAAGTCTAAGTTCATTTAAAAAAAAAAATCACACAAATCTCAAATTTTAAAATAACCCTTTCTAACACAAGTTAACATGCCCTTAATTCTGAATTGTCAGTGGAGAAAAATGGTTTACTTAGCAAATGCTTTCATACATAGAAGCTGGTCATTTAAAAATCTTACAAGGAACAAAGAAGAAAAAAAGAACAATTAACTGATGATCCTGGGTAACATCTGGAAAAAACAAGAATTACCAAGCGTTAAGCTTCCATTCCCATTAGACAGCTTTTTCCAGTTTTCTGTAGCAGGATGACGTGGATTTTCCCTTAAATACTCAATTCAGCTTCTCCTGGATACTAATCTAGGCACCAGTGTTAAAGCAAATCAGGAATGGGCAATTCAGAGAAATGCACGAGTTTACTTGAAAAATTCTGCAAGGAAATTCCTTTAGAGGTAACTCTTTAGTAAACTGGTTTCATGGATTATACCACCTGGACAGAACCACAGCATCCAAATGAAGTCCAATGAAATGATATGAAATACCACCCAACTTCTTTGAGAGACATTTGTGCATCAGTTTAATGCGATGTGATGCCAAAGATCAAGCTTTCTATTTCCAGGCAAAGTACCATATGGCAGGAGGCACAGTAAGCATCCTCCTCCATAGCCCTCACCTCACGAACAGTAGAACTATGCACAAATTTTATTTCCCTGGTATATTAACTCAATTTGCATTCCACAACCAAAAGAGGACTGTCAAATGCGATTATCTGTGCAATGGTAAGTGGCAGCTTGTGAAGCAAATAACTGACTCAACTCTAAACTATTAAATCCATTTAATATATGTAAAGGATGGTGTATTAATGAAATAGCTTTCAAAAGTCTCCTTCCATCAATATGAAATTATGAAAATATCTATACAAGACTGGATTAGCTACAATAAAAAGTAACATTAATACCTTATTAAACTCTGGACTTACACTTAAGTTTCTTTTCTCTTTTATAAAAAAGAAAAGTATTTGCACTCATTAAGGCAATGTCAAACAATCAAATAAAAAAACCACAGTAACATAGATCTGCCAACGGAAAGAAAACTGAAAGGCATGATGAAATCTCATCTCCCAATCAAGGGAGGCAGCGATGACACATGGATGCAGAAGTACTGCAACACAGGGATGCATCGGCATAGAGTGCAGCACTTCATGTGTACTGGGCCTTGTGTTAACGGTTTGAAATGTCCTCAAGATATCTCTAAAAGGACTTCAAGGTTTAGGATCATGGATTCTTTCTTTTCTCCCTGGCCTCCAGCTGATACATACTCTAGAACCTGCCTTTAAAGAGCTAGAGATCAAGAACCTCATGATGAGTTTTCTTTTCTTTCTGGCAACAGTTAGTTATTTCACATTATTTTCTCACATGGATTCATCTTGCCTGATGCCTTCATACCACAAAGCAGCAGTTCCATAGAAGACAACCGGAATTTGCCTGGAACACCTCTAGCATGATTCAGGATTTCAGTACAACTACCAAACTGTGAACTCCACTCAAATTAACTAAGAATGAGGTCACGAACATTTCTAAATCAGTGCTGAACAGAGGTGAAAATACCAACACGTAGTTTTATTATAGTCTGCCTCCATCTGACAGCTCTCCAGCACTTATGTGAAACAAGCTGTTAGTCTCAGTGACCACTCATAGAATTTCTGAAATCTGCTAACATCTTCCATGATTATGGTGCTGGTTTTCCACAAAGCGCATGTGTATTCTTCAAAACCCCACCCATGGACACCAAGCCTTTTCTTTTACATCTCAGATTCCTAAACCAGAATACTAAACATTTTTTTCACCTCTCCCCCTCTTTTACTTACTGTTTTGTTCTCCCTCAGCTGTGCTTACACTCCTCTAAGCCAAGATTGCCAAAGCAGTTCAAACACTAGCAGGGTCTAGTACTGGTGCGGCTTATTCGGACATGTCATTTCCCAGCTTAGGGGGAACAGTGTCGTTCATCCTCCACTCAGGACCAAATAATCATTGCGGAATAATGCAAACAGGTTTAAATTTTAAAACCTCATGATTGGTCTGTGAATTAACCACAGACATCAGTAAAAACTGGTGTCTGCCACATGGAATTTCTCTCTGGTTTCTCACTTTGAGCTTCATATGTTTGACCTCCCCTCTCCCTTTCAACTTTCTCTCATTTTTTCTTTCCTGAAAGTTGAGGGTTTCTATGGTCATCAGCCTCTCGTTTCATTTGAGGGAGGGAGACTTTTGGCTATGCAGGGGTTTGGACTCAACTTGGCTGTGTCCTTTTTAAATACAGGTAGAACGTGTTGTCCCTGGCAAGATCACTAGCTGATACGAAGGAAGACATCCATGACATCTGCAAGGGAATGTCACTACAAATCTATTAGTAAGCTGTATAGCCACAGAAAATAACAATCTGGTTTCAATGCCAGAGGGCTTTGAAAATCAACCAGGCAAGCTGTAGCACTTACTGAAAAGATTATGAAAAGTGTAACATAATTTTAAGACACTGTGGACTATTAACTCTCTTTGAAACAATACACCCCATTTGGCACAACGGAAGGATTTTTTTACAGAAGGTGGGTTATAACTCCCCAATTTTGTTACTGAATATACATAGGAGCTGCTCTTGTATATGCTGTTGTTGTATTATGCCTCATGAACAGCTCAACAATCAGAGTAGAGCACTACCTCCCGCTTCGTTTCCAAAATGATTCTTTCAGCAGGTGTACAAGGAACAACCACCACAGAAGTTCTCCTTGACAGATTTCCCTCCACTACAGAATTTCACAGCTGGAAGAATCTCCTCTTTATGCTGCTTGAATATGCAAACAAGACAGATCAGTTAAGTGAATCTGGCCCAAGGTTGAAGTCTCCTTCCTCTCTGAACATCTGAAGAGCTCATTTGGCAGATGTCACCCATTTCAAAACTGGGGTGCATTATCATTCCATTGATGCTGCCTAACAATGGGATCAAAACTGCCCTTCAAAGACAAAAACTGGCTACCAGTGACAGAACTAATATGAAAGATGATCACGTGGATGTAGATGGAGTGGCAGGAAATAGCAGTTTTCCTTAGAAAATATCACTAATACTGTTTAATGAACTTCTCTGTTTGCAAACTGACTATAAAAATATTTTTCTATACAACCAAATTCCTTCTTCCTACCCTTCTTCAGTGAATAAAATAGGGTGTTACTACTTCCTTATACCTGCTGGAGACACACCTCAAATAACATAGAATATGAGGCTATTTCCTGCCTGGTACATCCTCAGTGGAAGTGACAACCACATTCAAACTGCAAATGACTGGCAAAATTTGACTTGATCAAAGCCAGACCACAGATTAAGTTTGAACTGCTGGCAGCTAGAAAAGCTACCAGGTTACTTGCAAACTGAACACATTTCATGTAGAAAACAATGAGACGGAAGAAACAAGCAAGGACAAGAGCTGCCAGAGCAGCTATCTTTCAGAATAGAAGTGCACTTTAAATGAAACTGTGCTATTGTGCCTTCAGCACAGTTAATACATAATAATAGGCTTTTGAATCCCTTCTACTTCAGCATAAGCTGCAGTATGGCTCATTTAAAAGCAGCTGTATCGGCACACGCCGTTCTTTTTCCCAAACTGCATGGAAAAGGAAGTGAAATTCCATAGTTAAAATATACATATTTTTACTGTTTTTCTGATTCCAAATCCAAGTAGGTATTTTAACCATCCAGGAAAATTGTGTTACTCTCCAAGTTGAAACAGCACAAAAACTCTAGATGATAACTTCTACCAGGCTAAGATTATCTTAAGTTAAATAAACTGGGTTTCTAGAAACAAATGGGCATGAGGAAGCAGAGCAACAGCAGACTTTAAGTCAGGCCTATAGAGGTCAAACAGAGAAAGGCATAAAATAAAGTCAGACAGGGGTTTTGTTTGATCTTTCTTTACTTAGAAGGTTTTCTTTCTCGATATAGAAGGAAAATGCTGGAAGGCAGCACTTATTCCACCTCCTGCCAATTCATGATTGCTTCCAACAGTGAATTTTCTTGTGCTTTGTCCAAAAAGCTCCATCAATCAAGAGGGAATAGGTAAAATACAAAGACACAATAATGAGGCATAGGAAGCCCCTCAACTCTGTTCATTAGGTGACCTCTCTGGGGCCAGGATTCCCACAAGGGTTCAGCACAGGCAAGCCAAGATTTTCAAGGAACTCAGTTCACCATGGACACCATGTCCAACCCTTATAAAAATCAGGCTGTTGATGCCACAAACTGAGATTAGCTGATTAATTCTCTGAATTTTGCTTTTACTTTGGAAGGAAGCTGAATTTTGAAAAATTGTTTCAAGTTGCACATCTTAAGCTCTGAAAAAAAGTGTTAAAAACACTGAATCTACAATGAAGTCAGGTTTTGGAGTCGAGTATTTAGGACAATTTTTTTGTTCCATGTACCCCTTGGTGCTTTGAAAAACTCATATTCATACGGATACACAGAAGCACAATAGTTTCTCCCTGTGAGCCATGCTCATGTAGCGTAGTCAATTCTCATTACTTTGTTGTAAACCATGTGGTAATTGTTTTTTACTTTTCCTGAAGCTAAAGGTCCTCGAATCACGCAATTATGCAAAAACATCAGCTTTCACTTAAAACAGAAAATCTGCTTCTAGCCTTTGAGTTTATGGAAGAGGGCCCAAGCCCAAAAATCTGAAAGAGTTATGAAATCCAGAAGACAAACAGAGACCCAGACTTGTTTATCTTTTAAACAAACACCACAATTTTGCAGGGCCAGGTTTACACTTTCTGAGCACACAGGATTACCAGCATTACTCCTTACTTCATATGCTTTAGCTCCGTCACAAATACATGCATATTCCAGCATGCAGTTTCTGCCCAATGATATAAAATGATGCCAACGTTTCTTAAACCATAGGCTAAAGCCTACTTCATGTTTTCCACACAAGTAATCCCATCTAAGGCAACCAGCCCTCCAACTCCTATGTCATGATTAATTTACTAGATATTTTTCCAAATAGCAGATTTGCACAGTTCTGTGCTATTTTCCCCCAGACAATATCCCTTGGGGCATTTTCTCCTTACTCTAGAAATTCAATAAGGAGCTGTAAACACTACTGGAGTACTTCAAGAATTATCTCTTTTCAGTTCTAGCCTCTACTACATACTTCAGCAGCCTCACATTTGATATGAAATCCAGTAAATAAAAAACAGCTTCTTAAAAGATTTGGAGACTTCCACATATTTAGCACCATCTTAAGCAGCACCTAAGATTTGAGGGAGGGAAAGTTCCTAAATGCATAGTAGTTATTCCAGAATAAAAGTGATCTTAATCCAGAATTGAGGCATACAGCAGGAGAGTCCACTGCTGGAAGGTAAAAAGATAAACATTTACAATAATTCCACAATCCAAATTTACAGTCCATCTCACGCTGTCTTTGTCCATGTGAAAACCTACTCCATGATTATTTCATATCTGTAAACAAATATTGCCATGAAGCTCATGCCAACTAACATAAAGGAGAGACATAATCTTCACTTTAAGCAGCGCACACACGAAGCTGAGTACAAGAATTGAAGTTAGCAAAAGAAAAGAAAGAGGAAAAAAAGGTACGATGATTTAGCAATGTCACAGCCCAATCATGAAAGATTAGTACAGGGTTTCTTTAGACTTTAGCGTGGAAGAATGTATAGTTCAAAACAACACACATCTCTCTCTAGTCTAGCCAGGTCAGCTACCAATAATAGGTGAACTACTGTCACACAAGCTTCAGCACGTATGGTAGAAACCCTGCTGGAAGCCTGGATATATAGGTCACAGGTAGAGCTTCTGCTTCACTGCTGGTACCACAGCTAGTTCACTTAAACTCAGGTGTTTCTCCATTACCACAAAAATACTCCAGCTGTAAGTTTGGAGTGTTGCTTTCTAAAAACAAGCATCACACTGTTACAGTCTTGCAGGCACAAACACTCTCTGAAACCAACTCAGAGAACAGCGCTTCTTGTGCCACAGCAGCCATCAGAAGTGCTAACAACTTAAAGAGTGCGAGCAGATTTTATTTTAATTTATTTCCAAACTCCATTGGCTGACCAGCAAATTGATGGAAGTGGTATCTAGAGTTCTCTCCAGCTTACTCTGCACTGGTTTACTAGTGCATGCACACAGGCTATGGGGTAACCCTCAGCAGAAAATCCCCAATCAACATATTAGAAATGCATTTGTACCCGATGGACATTTGCACTCAGCTCAACGGGAAGCAAACTATATCGTCTGGCCTTGAGAGACAAGAAAGGTACACCTGTCTGGCCTCTCAGAAAGACACCTGTAGGAAACAATCACTGTCTATAAATATCACTGAGGTAACGATATAAATGAAGACAGGGAATTATGAAGAGTCTCAGAACATGGTAGGAAAAGAATCAATGTTTGAAAGCTAAGGAAGGAAAAAACCCCGGTAAAATATATACACTAAATTCTTAACAAGAGGAGAAATAAGAAAATGACATACTCATCTAATCATTCCAAAGAGGAGCAGGTATTTAAGCAGATATATTATAAAGCACTTTGTGAGACCATATACAGCAAATTTAAAAAATCTCTAGGAGCACCATCAAGCATATTCTCAAGAAGCATCACACCAAGATGTTGCCCAGCAAAATGCATGTAGTAACTACATTACTACATTAGCTATTTCTAAGAAATAGCTGATTCAAGGGACCCTTTTTTAGTCTGGTCTGAATGAGGCCAGACTCCACTATTCATACCTGCCTGTGTATGAATAATATAGCATTACACTTCTTTCATAAAATAATCTTATATCATCTTTATCTCACTGCATCAGGTGGTTCAGAAACTGGCTTTGCTCTCCTACCTCTTATTTAGACGAATTGAAGGGGAAAACCCACCCTCCTAATATGTATTAGAAATACACAGAAAATACGTTTTTCTGTTTATATTCTCTCTATGTATATCTATTTAGGTTTGCCTCAAACTGTTCGGCAAAAAAAAACCCTGCCATGCAGAAATACGGTAGATGCTTGTATTTCTGCTGTGAACCAGAAAACAGAGCCAGAACCATAGTGAGAAATCTGATGGAATATGGCTGCTGGACCAGAAGGGTGCTGAAAGATCAGCGTGGTCACAAAACCAAGAAATGTGGACTAGGACAGTGAGTACTCAAAGACAGCAGAGCCTCATCACAAACTTCATCTGCTTTCAGCTCATGACAGCAGATGTGGGAGTCACGGCTTTAAACTGGTGATCTGATCTATCATATCTCACCTGCCTAGAGAGCCAGACCTAACATTTCAAAATCTATTTTTAGGCCCATTTTGGATTACTAAATCTATTAACTTAACTTACAGTGTCACTGTGTCGTGTAATACCAATCTCTTTCACAGTCAGAGGGAAGACTAAATGTATGAAAAAGCCTCATACTGTTTGTACCTACCTTCAAGAGCCTGGCTGAATGCAGCTGATGAATGCAGTAAGCTGACTGACCTGTCTATGTATTTCCATTTACTGGGACTCAAGAATTTGCAAACCAGTTACAAACACCAAGGGACATTACCAGATGAGTACCATTTTTCTAGTCTTTTTTTCTGTGAAAATGCTTCTTCTGTTACCTTGCAATCATCAGCTACAAGGCATAAAATGTTGTACCTGCTTTGTGAAACAGTAAGGTCTGGTAAACCTTTCTTGCTTAATAATGGCTAATACCTTTCAAAATCCTTAACTTGAGCATGGCACTACTTTCATTCAAGTTGGCTAAACTGTCAGAGAGCACTAGTTACAGCTCACATTAGCACATCTCATCAGCCACTAACACAATCACCCTGCAGTCATTCAATCACTGTGTGAAGCTCGAGTTATTTTCCAGTGCACTTGCTCTCACCTACATTAAGCTAACGCGAGATAGATCGTTCAAGTGAATTTTGCAGTGAAGACACGGGTGGAATGAGAGAACGTGGTGTTCCCAACTGCATGGTGTAGTTAATGCTACAGTTGGGAATGATACGTACCAGTTTGATTTCCAGCAGTTGTTCCATCCACTAGAAAAATCTCTTCCCATTCTTAGTGTGAAAGCAGATATTGTGGTTTAATACAAGACTGGGCAGTTGACCAAGTAACAGCTTGTTTTTTTCAGTTCGGGGTTTTTTTTCCTAAATTTAACAGTTGGGAGATTTTGAAATGTGTCTGCAGATGAATCAACAGCTTAAATGGTTCAGTGAGCAAAATAATTGTATGGATTTTTTTTTTTTTGGTCAACATGGGGATTTTAACATATTTGCACTTGGCAGACACAACAAATTCGAGTAAATCTCATTTCAGTTCAATTTCTGTTCTCTTCAACTCTCATTTCTTAACCATATTTCTGCTGAAAGGCTAATATTGAAATTAAGAAGCATAGCTCTACAAAAGTTAATGGAGTTTTGCTGATTTACATCAGCTTGAGATTCCAGCCCACATATTTTTCTTTAATTAGAAAGGTTCAGAGGCATAAACAGTGCAAACACTGTAAATGCATGATGTTGTTCTCAAGTATGAATTTAGAACTAGACAAAAGAATTCTGAAGTAGAAAAAAATGTGTGGATGGTGCATTTCAACAAAGACAGAAACAAAGTTTTCATGGCTTTTCGTAACACCTACAAGGCACAAATCAAGGACCTAGATTCTGTAATGGGCTATGAGCCTTATGTCCCTGTAAGGTCATCAGCACAAATCCAGCCCACCAGTTACAGATGTTATTTTTAATACTGGTCCCATTTCCACTAGATTTCTTCTTTTCTGAGTCAGGCACCTATTTAAGTATTCCGATAAAGCTCCTGTGATGGTCTTATCTAAAACAAAAAATAAATCACTGTGCAAGGACATATTTGCCTTTGCAGTTTATTTCACTGAAGACAGTTAAAGCTGTAACTAAACAGCAAAACCACATTCTACTAGACTACAGTACTATTTACACTGAGAAATAATTATAAGGAATTATCACTGGTAGGCAAAACAAAATTCAACATATTGAGAAACATATGTTGACATTTTAGCCATTAATTATAATTTATGGCACTGATACCCTTTTCTAATGGACTCACACAAGTAAGGTTAACAGAAGTCCAGTTCAGACAAAATAAAACCAAGCTAGCACACAGGCTCTGCTAAATATTCAGAACTACCAGGTTCTACACAACTGATGGCGAAAAGTACTGAGACATCTATGTCAGACCAGGCTCCGTACTCCAATTTGTAATGAAGGCACTATGCTCTGCTAATTGCATGGTGAACCAGTGGTAGCCCTGGATAGACATGATCTGAATTACTTAGGCACTCTCTTAAAATATGATGCCAAAAGAGCTCCCACACCTAAGGAATTCCTTGTAGAAAGCAATCAGAATATAACCCCTTAAGGAAGCAAGGATAATGTCCATGTTAGAGAATTCCAGCCATATACCTTAACATACACTGATAACATCCCAGGCTAAGCCTTACCCTTTTTACTTCAAGGGGTGCTGCGGCAGTTAGGAATGTGACTGCCAGACTGAAATAAACTCAATTATTTGTGGAAACATTTGAAACACAGGAGATCACCAGGGGACTCAAAGACAAGTGGTGGTTCACACTGGAAGCCACCTGCCCTGGTTTTCGGATGAGGCACACCAGACTTAAGACTGGGCTATGAATGATGAAAATGTAAGGAAATGACAGATTGTGACACATACAGTAATAACTGTAGACCTTAACAAATACCAGCAATATATAGTAGTGACAGAGAAGGCTGCAGCCAAGGAGGAGTGATGGAGTACTGTCCACAGGGCTCCCCTGCCACCACATCAAGCGGGAAGAAATTTGTTCGAAAAATCAAAAGCAGGCACAGCTTCCAAGAAGAGGATGGCACAGCTGTGCCAGCAGGCTGAGGAGGTGTCAACTGGAAAAAGCAGAGGAAGGGGTGGTAATTGTCTAAAATGATCATTTAAAGAAGGAATAGTGTACCCATGAATAACTGACATGAACAATCACAAGATGAGTTGAATCTTTTCTACTAATAAGTGCGGCCAAATAAAGGCATCAGAACATTGACTAACCTTCAGTGAATAAATCACTGTTAAAAGCAGTGACAGTAAGAGTACTAACAGCAACCAGATACAGGATACAGAATAACGTTAATGCCTACAGAAAAAAAAAATACATAAACAGACTTTACAAAGTCACATTTTCCCACACATTTGATATGCAATCAAATATTTCATTTTCCCTCAAAAAAAAAAAAGCCACCTCACCTCACATAGCTCAGTGTTAAGGGATACAGACTGCAGGAGGGAAGTGTTCGGAGAAGCCACAAAGCCAGTTTATATGCATTTGGCTTAAATGCCAGCTGCACTTCTAGTAAGCATTTAAATGCTACCACACTGACATCCTAGAGACATGAAAGTGAGATCACAGGCCTGTATATGTTAAAAAAAATAATAAAGTAATAGCCTAATCTTGCAAGTAATTTCCTACAATTCAAATCCAATGAAGCAGAGCTGCAAAATCAGTTCACACAGAAGTTATGCCATCATTACGGCATGTTGTCCTTGATAGAAGCTGAATAGTGGATTATCTTCATAGCATTCTTAAAATTCATTATTACATATGCACTGTAAAAGGTACGTACATAATAATACAACTAAGCACAATAGTTCATGTCATGAAAACAAAAAGCAATCATAGACAACACTACACAGGATGAAGAGATTACTGATAAAGAAATTGCTATGGGAGTAAAAGATTTTAAGGAAAAATAGCATGTAATGGGAAAGAAATCAAAGACTATTTATGAAGACACAAAGAGCTAAGAAAGAGAGGACTGAAACAAGTGCAGAGCATACAGACAGAAGTATAGAAAATAAAATAAGGAGTGGGAAATTACACAACACATGCACAGTAAAGAATAACTACTAAGAGGGAAAATTATGTACTATTTTTGACTAAACATTCACGGATGAGCTAATGAGACATGAGAACATCCAGGAAGAAATGCCCGAAGGTTCAAGATCTGAGAACAGAAAAATGTGCGAGAAGCAGGCACAGATACACATACTTGGAAATTACCATCAGAGAAGTTATGACTGAACCCACCAGAGTAGAGCTGAAGATGTTATGAAGAAGAGAATGCAATAGAAGGAAGAAACATGAATTATACCAAAAGAAAAATAAAAGGAGGCCAAGGAAACTGTGAGCAAAGCAGAAGGTATCCAATAGAGCACAACACCAAAGACGACAAGAGCAGCGAAGGAACAGAGGTAGCAACAGTCGTATGAGAGGAAGGGTACAGACAGATCAAGAACTGTCTCAGTGATGTCCCTAAGGACACGGACAGACAAACAAATGGCAATTGCCCCACGTATTTCATTAAGAGAGAACCTGTGGGAACCACAGATGTTCAAAACATTTTAACCAAAATAGTCAAACTGTAATTCCCATCAAAGAGCCCACAAAAATAAATAACATATAAAGAGCCTGATCGAACACCTTCAGTCAGGCAAAACTTGCAGTTCAGGGCAGGTAATCTGCAAGACTTCAATAATTCGCAATAGTGAATTTTAAAGCAGTAAATAAACAGCAGCATTTACTTAAGCCCAATTATTTTCATCGTAGCTTTCCCCTGAAAAATGACTGCACATTTTGGCCCAACTCAACATCATTTTCTTTAGATTCAAGAATCTTTTCTATGCCAAAATCTAAATTACTTTTTGGCTGATATTTGAACAATATTAATTAATAAATTGTAACAGTTGGGCTACTATTCTATTCTCAATCCAGGCAATACCCTGACACATGACCTTGAATAAACCACTTGGATTCCGATCATGTTTCTTTTCTCACCATTTTGTCTCTTCTGATGACTGGGAAACGAAAAAGTTTTACAACTGAAGATTAGGTAAATAATAGTATCTACATTAAATGGCAAGCTAAAAAACCACTTTCCTTGTTATCAGACATAAACATACCATTAATCAGCTGTAAAAATTTCAGCTAGGAAGTTCAAATTTCATGATACCAGAGGGAAAATGTCTAAAACTCTGTTTTCCACGTGCAGTGTAATATAAGAGACACTACATTCAGTGGATCTAACAAAAAATTCCATTAAGACTCTACCTTGAATGTTTTCAAGTAAAATAACCAACTTAAACATTTCTAGCATGCCAACTACCTTAGAATCTAATTGCAATTGTTACGTAAGACAGAATTACTATCTCCAGCTGAGAAGCTGCCACATTGACATACTAGGAGTTCAGCTTTTAGCTGAAATGTAAATGTCCAGCTCCTATGTAAAGAATGAAAGAGAATTCCAAAATTTTTGCAGGCCGATCCACTTCTTCCTCAAAAAAGGAGCAAGGGAAAAATAAAGCAAATAAAATATGAGAAGGAAGTGATAGAGAGGGAGGGAAGGAGGGAGGAGACAAAGATACAATAAAAAGAATCCCGGAAAACTTTTCCAGTCAAAGGCTGTGATTAGTATTACCTGACTGTATATGATGCACCCTTTTCTATGGCTATCCGATACAAGGCCAAAGGCAGGCCTTCCAGCACTTTCTAGATGCTTAGGAGAAGAAATAATTTCTATTAATAGCTAATATATGCAAAATTTAAAATATATATTCAAAACAAATATACCGCTTGTAAAACGATGTAGTCAAACTGAATGTTAAGAAATCTGTTCTTTCAAAAATTTCAGCCTGATAACTATGCTTCAAGAATAATCTCTAATATAAGATCAAGGCTCAAGGTGAGTCCTTACTGCTTGTACTATTCCCTTTTGAGAGAATCTGGAATAAAAAAAAAATAAAGTGCCAATACACAGTTTATCTTCCCAAGAAAGCATTAACTTGCTAGGAAGGAGGATTGCAAAGTTTATGTATCACAGCACCACCTGGTGTGGCTTGCTACGGATACAAATTATAAGTGGACAAAACCAACCAGGTCATCTAATTGACCTGTCAACCAGTGCAGAATTCATCACTGTAACATACCTTTGGTGCTTTTCATTTTCTTTGTTTGGAAGACATAATTCATATGTAATCACATTTCTGAATAATATTTGATGCAGAAGTGGCTCATAAAATGCCAGTTACAAGACTAAGAGTTCAGTTTTAATTAACAAATACACTGTTGGTATACCCCACGACTTCCCACACCATGATGGCTGTCAAGCAAGCAAGAAACACGCCACTGTCTTAGAAATCTAATGTTATTAAGAGTTTCAATCAGAAAAATTGGGAATTCTCAATGTGAAAACAGAACGTGGATTAGTAAAATCAAGATACAAAGCAGCATGACCCCTCAAATCCTATGAGAAGTCTTTCTACCACGTGATGAAGGGGCATTCTGCTGATATTACACACAGGACTACACAGCACACTTAATTGCATTGTGCTTAGCTGTTTCCACACTTAGCTGCTTGGTAAATTATTAGAAATTATTTCTTTCATTATTATATCAATATTAGGATAGACAGCCTTAGCAAAGCATGTCTGGAAAACTGTAAAATGTCTATGTATCTGGGTCACAGGCTTTATAAAGTGTTCCGTTTGCCCTCATCTTTCTCTGCTAAAAAAGACAAGTTACTGTATGGCATTATAATACAAAAAGCAAAAGGCCACATTTACCTCTTGTGCTGTCACAAATGAAGAATAATTGCACGAAATCCAATAGAATGTGAACTGATACAGATTAGCAGAAAATCTGCCCCAAAAGCCTCTACACCATCAGCCAGACCTTTCTCTTGCCAGAGACAAGAAATGAGCTGGTGTGCTCAGCTACACCAATTCTCTTTCATCCAAAGACATTTAGGGTGCTTGTATTTATTTTTTGACCCAGGCTACTGGTAGAGAGGTGCATCTCTGGCTAGGTACAGAACAAGCTACATCTGTCTAGTCACACAAAAGTTCTGAAAACGGAACACAGAAATTTTATTTAATCCTGCCAAATTCTGGTGTCCAAATATTCTGTAAACTGATTATTTTGTACACGGTAATCCACTGTCCTCCATTCTGCAAAGAGAAGAACATTCTTGACAACAAATCACAATACAAGTTTCATGAATAAACTGGCATATCTCACTATAGATGCATACAGCAGAAAAGGTGAAAATAACACTAAAGGACAGACACAGGTGCTTTCTAAAGCACTCAATAGTAATATTATCTACATTCTTGTTATGTCACTGTCACGAATTTGGATAGAGGCCAAGCAACTTGCAGGCAGGCCTTTCTTTACAATCAAAAGCTTGCTAAGTTCCTAATTACCTCTCAAATTCTGCCAGACACTTTTGGCAATTTTTAAATAGTTTTTTTTTTTTTTTGCAATTGCAATGCCGTTACAAAAAGGAATCTGATAAGCTAAATCACTTCCATAAGTTCTGAGTCTGTATGCAAAAAGCTTGTGCACCCATTGTCCTATAAGATAATCCCCTAAAAACAGACTGAGTATTAACATTGTCACTCAAGCTGAAACAGCCTAAAGAAACCAGTAAATTTCCTTTATTAGATTTTTAATTTTCAAGATCTGTTACCCAAAAGACACCACCTGCCAAGTTCTTCTGAAATACAGAGGGATATGTTTCAGTGGAAGAAAAAAGCATGAATGTTAGTCACGAATAGACATAATGCTCAAGCGGTAATTGAAAATTCATTTTGCTGTTTGCTTATCCCTTTCATTTCTCATTTTATGTGTATATAAGTCATTAAAGTTTCCCTTAGGACCAGTCTATGCTTATTTTTAAAGCGTCTTTTCTTTGAGGTTGAAAGTGTGCATCACCAGAACATCATCAACTGCCAGCAATTAAATTAGGTAAAACAATATCAGGCAATTTTGAAAATAATTTTCAAAGAAACTACTCCCTCTGCAAGAAAATTAAGTGAGCAAAATATCTGTAACCCCTTGTCAGTATCCTGAAAAACTAATTAGATCTACGCTTTTGATAAAGTAAGCTGACAAGAACCTTTCACCTCTTCTGTAAGATCCAATTTGCCTTGGAAATTTCTAATTTCTCTTCTGGTGTGTCACATGTGATTCATCCAAATACAAAGCAAAAAAGAAAAAAAAGTGAGAAAGGGAAAGATCAAGTGCTTTTGGACTTGTACAAATGAATAATGTATATCATTATTCCAACAACAGTATAAATTTTCTAACTCTAAACTTTCATGCCTAACAGTTTATGAAACATACCTTCAGAGTTACCATGAAAATAACTCAAGGATGCTTTTTTACCAAAAATAATACAAAATGCCAGAAAAGTGGTTTAAACGGTGACCTCCATTCTACTTAGCTATCACCAGAATCTAAACGTTTACTTAGTAACACAAATTGTGTGCAAAAAAAATTTTAGAGAAGTCTCATGGTCCTTGGGAACTGCTGAACCTAGAAAGTGTCCAGCTCACTGTGCTTTGCCTACTTATTTAAACTGGTCTATTTCATACAGACCATACACCTTAGTGACTCTTAGCATGCAGGGGTCTTGCAAAAATGCCTTCCAGCTTATTCCCCCTTGAAGGGAGAAAGGAAACCATTTAGTCTATTATTAAAATTACATTCCTCATTTGTGGACAATTCTGCTTCCAGAAGGCTGAAATCTTTAAACAAAAAGACTGAACTGGGACTGGTCATACGTCCAAGAATCTGAACATCTTCAGTCCCCAAAAATGAAGAGGCAGTGCCCATTTTCTCAATTACGCTTACATTTAATTTCAGTGTGTTTTTTCCATTTCCTAAGAACCGGGTCAAAAACTAAAAGGAAAAAAAAGACAAAATATCAAGCAGTGATCATCTTTCACATGTTGAGCAAGATTTTTTTTAACATTCAGTTTCTAAATGCTAACTATTATTGTTCTTCCAAAGAGCAACTGGTGTGATTTCTTTTAAATCGTCTCCTTGACAGGGGATCAGTTTTAAAGTGCTCTCCTAATGTTCAAATTAGAAATGCGGTATTGTTTGTCCTCTGTATATTTCACATCTAGTTCTCAAACACATGCAAAAATCAGTGAGATGATATCCTAGCATAAGTTTCTACCACAGCAAATGCTTTTTCCTCTTTTTCAATCAGTTTTCACAGATTTGCGCATTTTGGAGCTAGAAAGCACCTTTCTGATCAGGTATCTTAATCTTCTATTTAACCTACTGCAGGATAGGTTATGCCAGGAAACCCCACATAATCATTTGTTTATTAATCCACCCTGGATTTAAATACAATACATTATGTCGCTAACTAATCTTTTTGAAGCTGGATTACACTCATTATTAAAACACTCATTTGCTTTTTACTGTGAATTTATCATAGACTTGCTTGTGATTTCCATTTCATGCTGGATGAAAGTGCCAGTTTCTCTAAGGCTTCAGGACAGGAATACTCATTTGTATCAGGTAAGGATCTCATATCCCAGGGTACAGTTCTGCATCATTACTGCTTAAGACATCATGAGATATAAAACTGCAAGATTTTCAACAGCTTATCTAATAAATTATTTCAAATTGCTGATAAGCATATGGGCATTGAGGCATTCAGTTCTGCAACAAGAAAAAAGATGATTGGTCAGGGACGGGTGTTCCTGTGTCGCTGAGTCACAGAGGCAGACTCAAGGTTATCTCCATAAATATAATAAAAATAAAATTTTTACCTCCGTAAAAAACCTGTAAAGAGCAGGTTCTATTCCTGGCAGGGGTCCTTTGTGGCTAATGTAGTATATCTACATATTATACACACAAACAGTATTACATTTTAGAGCTGCAAAATCCCATTACACCAGGATATCTTAGTTGCAGACCCATACTTAGACATCACTTACACACAGATCTATTATCAAGAGATCTACACATAGATCAATTATCAAATGCAGCAAATTAATTCACTTCTTATTTAGGCAAAATAAATTACCCAGGTCTTATATACATGAAGCAGGTAACAATCTGCATTTTTCTTCATTGTTTCACATGGGAAATTGTTTGGCTTATGTGCCCACACCAGTACTATTAAAGCACAAAGTGATCGACAGGACAGGAGGAAATGGGCACAAGCTTGGACATAAGAA
The DNA here is from genome assembly GCA_002844005.1 of Limosa lapponica baueri. Classification (NCBI taxonomy): domain Eukaryota; kingdom Metazoa; phylum Chordata; class Aves; order Charadriiformes; family Scolopacidae; genus Limosa; species Limosa lapponica. The sequence continues at coordinate 87,297 of KZ507132.1, read as the reverse complement.
GTTCCATCTAAACATGAGGAGGAACTTCTTTAATTTAAGGGTGGCAAAGCACTGGAACAGGCTTCCCAGAGAGGTGGTGGAGTCTCCGTCACTGGAGACATTCAAACCCCCCAGGACACATTCCTGTGCAACCTGCTCTAGGTGGACTTGCTTTGGCAGGGGGGTTGGACTAGGTATCTCCAGAGGTCCTTTCCAACCCCATATCATTCTGTGATCACGAGCAAGACTGATGCTGCTCCTTGGTATTCCACCCAGAGGTAAACACCTACTGCAGCCTGTTTAGGGAAAGCAACATCCTGCACCACATCTTTTTCAGAGCGCCCTGAAAGCCGTCCCCTGGATGGACAACTGTCTCTGACCTGCAGTTCAGCTGCGGAGGCTAACCACAATGAAACGGGGGCAGTGGCCAAGGCTGGGAAGAGTCCATGGCTTGCAGCTTCCCTCGAAGGGAAGGGAGGAAGGACGCTTAGCGTCTGATCCCTGTCAGGCTGCTGGTGAGGTGCTGGACCCCAGCTGCACCACTCCAGCATCAGAGCTGCAGAACAGTTTGTACTGCTGGGAATGCACGCTGTGAAAGATGAAGAAAAGAGCTGAATCTAAAGAACTCCTATGTATACTCAGGCATCTCCGGCTGGTGTAATGACGCTTTTTAAAATATCTTGGTTTTAATAAAAGTCAAAATTCTGCCATCGAATACGTACCCATGAATAAATTTAATCAGAAAAATGAAGCCATAGGCTACATTATACATCATTAGCAAATTTCCCTATATAGAGAAGAACAAGAACATTCCAAGAGTGAGAATTTCAATGTCAAGAGGAAAAAAAACCTATATTTGAATTAGCATTCACTCATCACTAACATGCATATGAATCAAAAAGATGTACATACAACAGGTGACTACTGTGTTTACATGTTTCAGCTGTTTTCCATATCTGAAAATAACAGTACTGCAGTTGCATGCATGAATGGTATCAGAGCCAGGAGGAGTACAGGAGGAATGCATATTGGGAAAGAAAGTAAGGATAAAATTTAGACATAATGTGGAAATGGTCAGATTCAGCAACTCGGCGCTGGTATCTACATTGGAGGAGGAAAAAGAGAATTAAGACAAGAGTAGGAGAGTGGGGAAAAAAAAGAACCACAGATTTGTTGAGGACAGGCCTTTCCAAACACATTTGGTGGTGCGTGCATCCACACACACTCCTTACTGTTACCTAATAATAATTAAAAAAAAAAATAAAAATGTTTGACTACAAGCCATATGAGATGAAGCCGTGAGCTGTCCCTCTCCTGAGATCTCACCAAAGCCGACAGCCTGAATTAACAGAAGGAAAGTTTCCAATGAGTTTGGAGAAGAGACAGCCTAGGAGCAGCTTGGTTTTGGTGACAGTCAGAGGATAACTCAAAAAGAAAGAGGAGAGTCACTGCCACAAAGATGGCAGTGAAAGAGTGAAGAGAAAAAAGAATACCAAGACAGACACCTGAGGGATCCCAAAGGACGACAGCAGTGATAAATGACTTTCATGTTATTTACATGTTGTGAGAAGGCCCTTTAAATGAGTGTTCAGTTAGAACTAGGCAGTACTGTGAAGAGACCACACTGAGAAGCACTTATGGGCTGAAGAGAGAAATATGTATGCTTGAACAGCTACTAGAATGCCTAAACTAGATACTCATGGATTTAAACAAGAGTTAAGCTTTTTACAAGGAGTTGAGCATACCTACAGCACCAAAGTCCAGGTTACTCTAGAGATTAAAGATACTTCTGATTGCAAAGAGAACATGTATTAAACAGACCAGTATTTCTCCTTATCACTACTAGAGTACCAGCATTCTACTAACAATAAAAATAAAGCTGTTTCCTTGCACAAAATACTTACGTACCTCAATTACTACATACAACCAAATAAATGAGAGCCACAGTGTGGCCAACAGTGGTAAAGCTAGTAAGAAGACAGCAAAATAAATCTGTCATGTTCCTTAGTTACAAAGTGAATTTCACCTTAAAACCTCATCAGTGCCACTACCTTGGTCCTAAATTTGAAGTAATGAAATAAACACTAAATCCACATTAAGCCCTGGCTGACTGTAGCCAAATGGAGCTTTGATTCAATGTAAAACAGACCAAATTTCCTAGACAATGAACTCCAAGTTCTTTCTAATAGGCATGAGAGAAACAACTGCAGACAGACATCATCTAATGCCGAAGGCACTGTATATAATTGCAACCCCTAGACACGTGGAGAGCAGCAAGAAGAGTTCTGTCTCAGCTTCAGTTCTATGGTTCCAGTTGCTTTGGTATACTGGACGCCAAGGAAAGTTTGATTCGTGAAACCAAGTAGATTCCAAAGATTCTGCTTAGATGAGGAAATCCTTGACCACTGCGATGGAAGAGCCAACTCTTTACACATAATCTGGTCAATAAAAGAAAGGAAACAAAGTGGTCCTCAGATATAATACAGCAATTTTAGTATTTTTTAAGAGTCTCTGAAATGCATTGTCATTCCCCAGAAGACAAACAGGTTATACCCAGTGTACCAACCTACAGCAAAATGAAGAGTTGCATTTGACTGACTTTGTTACAACCCATATAGTGTTTTGAGCTGAACTGACAAAGGAACTAATAATCTCATGGTAGTTTTCAGTGATAAAAAGTTGAGTACAAACACCTGTGTATAACTTTTATGCTTGCATTTCTTTATTACACCACTTCAACAAAGCACTTAAATTTGCACACATCACTACCTTAGATAATACCTAGAAGCTTTTGTGAATTGGGCTCTAAGGCAGTCCCAATGAGTAGAGAAGGTCCATATCTAGAATCAAAAGATAATTACATGGTAGACTACTTCCCAGACCAACATAATTCTTAAGCTCATTTTCAAAATGGCAATAATGGCCTCAACTAAATCACACACCTGCCTGTTACACATCTACAAAACTTTTTTGCTGTTTAATATTCAGAGCTTCCTCATATTGACATGGAGCTATTTCAAATAGAAAATTTTCACGTCCATGCCATTAGAAAGAAATTGTCTGCAAGACTACTGATTTTTTTTTTTACTGTGGAACAGAAAGTAATTAGATGGTATTATTTATGCCTCTAAAAATTGCTAATTTCTGCAAGACAAGAACAACCTTCCAAAGTTCCAGATACTACAGAAGAGTAAATAGTGTTTGCAAACTCTATTCACTAAGTAAAAGAAAAAAAGATAAAAGAAAACATCACAGTAACAAGGGACACAGAAACAGCTCTGTTCTACCACCTACCTGGTCACTTGATACACCTGCACTATTGTGTTTATCACAGCTGTTGAAAAAACGTTTAACCTTAAAAAATACATCCCGAGTAAGGAACAGTTCATATTTGCATTGCCTAGGATTAAGGTAGGAATCACAGGCTCATGACCATCATCCTGGCCCGCACATGTGCGCTCAGATTTCAAAATACAGTAATTATGAGATTTACTCTCCGTAGAAAGCTGAAGTCATTCTATTTTTTTCAATGTCTTTCAATGACTTATACCTTAGAGCAGAAAGCATCCCTTAGTCTTGGTTTATCTGGGGCAGGGAGAAGAGGTATTATCTTGTTAGAAGAATAATCACACATTGGCTCAGATTTGTGGAAGTCCCAGAATCAGAAAAGCACTTCCCTGGACACAGTATGGGCATTTAGTTATTACACAACACGGGGCTGTGCAGGCCCAGGAAGCGGATTGGCCTTTCTAGGTGGTGCTGCACTGAAGCTGTAACTCCGCACGTAATTAAAAAAACTTCAAGTTTCAGGTGGTGGCAAAGCTGGAGTAAGAAGCTCCTGTATTGTATCTCTCCTGCCACACAATTTTTTCCCACTTTTGTTCTCCCCACCGTCCAAGCTGTGCACACACATCTATTCTGAGATGCTTTCATATAAGGGCAGTTCTTTACTTAGAGCTTTACAGCACAACAAAGGTAACAGCAAATGGCAGTAATGAGTCAGAGACAACAGGACAAAGGTTAGGTCTTCTTAGGTCAGTTTTATCACCACAGCCAACATCTCACAGAAAGAGATTTAAGATTTCACATACTTCCAGACAATTCCTACCCATTGCACAGCACCAGAGGTAGCAGCCTAGAACATCCACCTGCCTAAGGCCAGGTTCTGACAGACTACCTGTACTGGCATATAGGAAGCCGTACACATCCCTTTACTCATCCATACAGACACAAATACTACAAAAAATAAAAGCGGGTTCTGCTACTGATCCTCCCGTCTTCCTTTATGAGGTTAGCTGGATTTTCTTCTCTCATTTAATTGTGTCATATGTATGGGGCACAATTGTGTAATGGATATGTGACATCCATGCTTCTGTATGCAATAAATGTTTATTTCAGTAATTGTGCGTATGAGCACCTTGCACCCCATTTTCTTATGCTATCAACACTTCTCATGCATATATAACCAGAATGCACAATATGAACAGAATCAAAATACCCCCTTTATAAGCTGAAAAATATTATGTTGGGAACAAAATTTCAGCTAGATGTTTTAACACTATAAGATAGCACATGAAGTAATCTGTAGTAGCAACAAACAGCAGGCATTATCTTGCTTACAGCACAGTACAGTAGGTACGCTGTTTCAAGAGACATTTGGAAAAGCTTTTGATGGTTCACAATTACAATGCTTTTTAGATCAAAATGTACTCCGCAATTTCTTCTCTTTTAGCATGTGTTCAAAGATGACTCAATTTTCTGACACACACTTGTTTAATAGTTTTGCTTAATAGAAAAATCAGTGTGAAAAACAGAAAAATACTGATAGGAGACCCATAATAAGAGTAAGGTGCATACTCTTTCAACTTTTTTCTTTGCTTTCTGCTAGCTCCAAATGTTTGATTTACTGGCTGCCCATTTTGTATCACAGATATTTTGGGCAGGTATAATTCCTATCTATTTTTAATACAGTAAGAATTTAAGAGATGTATTAAAGAAAAATACATGATAATCTTTAATTTTGGCCAAAAAATAGTTCTAGGCTAAAAGCTTATGACCTAGAAGAAAAGTCAGTTACTCAAACCCACAGCTGGAAAGATGCGTAGGCTGTATGACACCAAACGTTAGCCTGCTAATCTGTTAGGTACCAGCCCTAAAAGCAGGAATAGTGAAGTAATGGTATGCCAAAGGGGATCAGTAAAATAATCACCCCTCTTTCCTGAGTTTTATAGTCTGTCTCTGTTCCGGATGCATATGTTGAAAAATAGCTGGCAGTGACAGCACCTGGGATACACGCAAATAATTCCCTTTACACCTACCCCATCCAACTTGCTGGCTGAATCAAGAGGCTACAGAGTAAGATGCCCCTCTTGCTTGCTATCTTTCTCGATCGGAGACTAATCTGTCAGTTCCAGGAAACACGAGAAGTGGTAAACCGTGCATTACACAAAGTAGAAATTAATAAACTCCTTTTACCTGTGTTTACCATTAGGCACACTAGTGCCAGGTTCCTGCCTGCAGTCATCCAATTTCAGCCAGAAGGGTGGACCATACTCTCAGCCAGACTATTTGACAGTCTTCTCATTCGGGCATGCTCCTGGGAAAAGTGGCTTTGAATCCACTTTGGCTGTGACAGAAACAACGTGACTCACTATGAATTCCCCAAGCAAGCCTCTCAACTCCTAGACTGCTACACAAAAGGCAAGCACTGCTGCCTCTCCTTCAGCCACAGCTTTGAGAGAAAATGGCCACAGCTTCCCTATTTTGGGCTAAACTCGGTGAAATTATATGCTCCAAGAACATCATTAGACCACTCCCTGTAAGGGAAGTTCAGGTTTGCAAATAGTGTTGGGACCTGGATACCGAATACAGGCAAGACCCATGGTGCATGTCAGAACTCTGATGTAAATTTTGTTGTTGCTCTCTCTCATTGGGCTTTGTGGATCACAAGATCATGGAAAAATTCAAGCTGGAAGGGACCTCAGGGGGTCTTCAGTCCAACCTCCTACTCAAAGCAGGCTGAGCTGTGAAATCAGACCAGATTGCTTAGTGCTTATATAATCACATCTTTAGAAATCTCCAAGGATGGACACTCCGTAGCCTCTCTGAGCAACCTGGTCCAATGCCTGGCTTCCCTCATTGTGAAAAACCTTTGCCTTATATCCTGTTTGAACCCTTCTGGTTTCAACTTGTGCATAGCCTCAGTCCTTTATGTGCTTAAATTTGCTTCTGAGCTCAGTTCTCTCTCTATAAAACGGGTCCAATAATTGTTCTCCGTCGCTAGACAGAGGAGAGGTTATAAGAATAAAGTACTTAATATTAATCATTATTGTTATATCTATTAAGTGAGAGGGCTTACATATCAGAATGTTGTAGGCCACCTATGTGGAAAAGGTACTTATATTTTACTGAGCTCTCAGCCTGGAGCAATGCCTGCTGACCTGTTCTGCAGATGCTACATGATCTGTAGAGGGACTTGGTGGGGGAAAATAAAATAGTTGGAATGAGATCAATAGTTCACACAAGAAGAAACCTCCAGAAGAAATGAAGCAGTGACATGATGTTCACTCCTTAAGATTCAAAGCACTGTTCTATGTTAATCTTGAGCATAACCCAAGGTATGCATGGAACGGGTAATAATTAGAAGATAGAATTTGTTTCTTTTAATACAAGCAATCTTTCTTTTCAATAGTATTGTTTTACAGTTTGTGAAAGGGTATCCCTCTCTCCCAACAGTATCGGTTAAAAAATAATACATTAAATTTTCTTCAAGGTCTCTGTTGAAGAATACTCAAATTTTTTATCTTCAGCAGAGCCTGTTAACAATGTGCTTAAATGCTCTCCTGAATTAGGGACATAATTTGATTATGTATTGCATGAGATCAAGCTGGCAGTTGATTTTAAAATACTTTCTTTAAAACATCCACAGATGTAGAATTATAAAATTAAGCTATCTTAGATAATTTAATGAGGTTGCAAAAACATACTAATAGTAATTTGTCACTTGCAAGCTTGTGCTGTTGGGCTTATGGTTACTAAGGCAGCTGCCTTCATAGAGCAGAGGACAGGAAAAAACATCCTTGTGAAAAAAAATACAGCCTTCTAAACATTTTACTGAAAAGCCATTTTGCTTTAATATCTAGAGGAAGCAAAACCAGAGTGGGATATGGTATACTATACAGGTTTTCTTACCACTTGAGAGGACCTCTATTACTCACTAACATATTTAAACATTGGAAACACTAAGAAAACGTTCGCATGATACAAAACTCAACTGTGTGTTCTGCTCCTGCTTCAGTCTCTCAGCACACGTGCACACATCCATGACAGCAGGCATGTGACATACATCAAAAGATCTCTCAATTGGGCATCTTAGCCCTAGCGGGTTTTTAGATAATTATGCCAGAATAACATGACTTGCTCCTGCAATTTTGCCCCTCTCAGTTCTTTCCTGAAGAAATCTATATTTAACAAGTGCTCCAAGGCATACAATTTTTATACAAGTGGCCAGAATCACAAAATAATGCTGAGTCCCTGAAAAGGACACGCTTAGTTGCTGTGGCAAAGTAACAGGGCATGATGGAAATGCTCTGCTGTAGCAGAGGAACATGGCTACGAGCACCGTTCTTGAGTCTGTCTACTCAGATGCTGCACGCTTCCAATTATTTTTATGAGTTTGGCTGGCCAGCCAAATTTCTATTTCCTGTGCTACACTGCACCCATCTGACTGATATGAGGTGGACTTGCTTTTCATAGAGATGAAAACGTGGAACATGGCAGGACTATAAATAAAAGGGAAAAAAATATTTCAGCTTTGATGTTTCAGGAAATATGCATGGTTACTTACAGAAAAAAATATAATCTTTGCTTTCTGTTCAAATACACTCAATCAGAACATACACATTACTGAGGGACGGAGCCATGTCAGTGTTCATATATGGGACTGGGAGTTTATGGACATTCACCCCAAAAAGGGTAAAATATAAATAAGTGAACACGAGGGGGAGCTGTAAGTGCAGATGGAGAGAGGCACAAATTGCACCACATCAATTTCTTGTGATGACCCAATTTCCTCATGATTTCCACTCTCTCAGTTCAACTCCTCTAGTTAAAAAGAGATCCACACCACAAAAAGAGCCCCAAGTTTATTACAGTTTATGTTCTCTGGATGGAAGAAGCATTACTATGCATGCCCAAAAATTATGAATTCTAATTACCACCTTGGCTACTCAGCTGTAACAAACTTTGCAAGTGAGACGCGCAGAAAGCCTGCAGTCCATCCTTATTTGGGTGACATTCCACACAGGAGCTCATGATATGATCCTCAGTGAGGATATGAAGACTGGGAAGTGTTTAAATAGAAAATTTAAAAATATATAGTATGAACAAGATATACAGTGCTACTACCAATAGATGTTGTGTACATGCTCAGTAAATGCATGAAGAAATCAATTTTAAAAAGCACTCAAAGGTACACGGTAGGATGATCTATGATAAAGTATCTAAGGAACAGTTTCAGCTTCTGTAGACTTGGGCTTCTGATGGATTGAATCCTCCAGTGCAGGTTTCAGTCACAAGCAAAGAGTGCTGAGCTGCTGCCTGAGGCAGTGACAGCAGCAGTGGTGGCTGGGCTGCCACTGAGGGAGCCTGCATGACAAATCTGGTGATGAACAACGTTTGAGGAGTGAGTCAGCAATGCCTAGTTGGTGGGAAAAGTAGATTTGGAGCACTCTATGTCAACAACACTTAGAAGGTAAACTGCAAGCCCTGGAAAAGCAAGGAGAGGACAAGAGCCCTAAAATACTCGTAGTGTCCTATATGAGAGGTTGACCAGCTGGCGTTTTGACACCACATTCTCCATATATAGATGGTGACAGTAAGCACAGTACCCTAATTTTTACTTTCTAAACTTCCTTCCTCTACTAGATGTAATCAATATTTTTTTTTAAATTTAATTTTTAATTTAAAAATAATAATTTGTCCAGATTAGTTGTGGATGCCCCATCCCTGGAAGTGTTTAAGGCCAGGCTGGATGGGGCTTTGAGCAACCTGGTCTAGCAGGAGATGTCCCTGCCCATGGCAAGGGGGCTGGAACGCGATCTTCAAGGTCCCTTCCAGCCCAAACCATTCTATGATTCTATGATAATAAGAAACAACTAATGGAAAGGTCCAGTTATACTATATATCTCGTCTCTTATTCTATGAAACAGAACTATAATGCTTGCAACGATACAAATGAGACAACTAAATGTCCTTTGAAGTCACACATATACAAGTTCTTCCAAAATCGTATTTGTAGTGGAAGGGTCTCTTAATGAAAACAATTCACAAAAACCTAAGACAAAGCAAAGCAAAATGTAGTCATGGGCAAAATGTAAAGAAATACAATGCAATAGCAAATCAAGAGAGAAGTTTGTCATGTTTCTACCATCTTAGTAGATGTCTTTACCAACATGTACTTAGAATTGTCTCTGGAGATCGAATTTCTCTCATGTAACACTGACTATGAAGGATGCTCGTTTAGAACAGAAAAGTAAGATATGTCAAATTCACCCAATCCTCAGTGTGCAAGGTATTTGGGATGCCTCTCTCCACTGAGGATAAACACGGTCTACATGACTAACAGTTTGAATTTTTAATGGCAAGTGTCACATGGAAGTTACTCTCATCATAAACAACCAACATATGCATTACAGGGAACCAAACCTTTAATGGTAAGTGCTCACTACTGTCTAAAGAGCCAAATATTCAACAGTTTAAAAAAAAACAAACCACTGACATCACTGTTTTTGAATGGATGAATATTATTTTAAATTTGCAGGTACAATCGCTATAGCGTAAGATTTGGTATGTCGTTTGAAAGGTCTGCAATTTTTGTCATTAAATATTTTCAGGGAGAAGTTATTTCAAATGCAATGTTCAATTTGAGAAACAATTTAAGTGTATTTTGAATATACATAACTGCCTAATGTTGAGCATTCTGTGGTTGTGACTGTCTTTCTGTTTGTAGTATTCTGCAGCTTCCATCACTGCAGCATAGCAGCTTAGTCTGATGCATGCAACTTCATTGTACCTTTGTGAGACAGAAAACTATTTTTAGGCCAAACTCCATTAAGCGATGCCTGCAACACAGAGGATTAGATCAGAACCGCCAAACCTAGTCCTAAGACAGAAGTTGAGTAAATAAGTCTAAAGAAACAATCCAGAAAGTCTACACGAGCAGTTACCTATCCCCGGAGGAAGCAGGAATTCAGCACCTCCCTGTTTATCTTGCAGGTTCCCCAGGCAACTTCACCTGCGCAGAGCTACCTTCATCTGGGGAAAGAGGCAACTGGCTTTTACCTGAGCAACAGGTAAAACAGCATGAAAATCTGCCAAAGCCCCTAGAGAGGTTCAATCAACTAGGTGAGCTCAAACTACTCCTTACACATCTCAATAGGACTGAATTCAGCACAAACCACAGTTACTCTGGCCGTTTTCATTAAAAAAGCTAAACCTAAATCCTTCAGTTTCCAGACTAGTGCTCTCACGTCTCACTGGTCACTAATTCAAGAATCACCTCTCCCTAAAAAAAAATACAGATTATAACTCTCAACTACAGACCTAAAGTTGATTCATACAGTATAACAGTTTCGCATGTTTGCACATTTAGTAATAAGCCAGTCCAAAATGAGAAAGAAAGTGTTGTTAGCAAAGCAAAAGAGCTCCAGTTTCCAACCTGCTCCATGAGAACTGCAAACTTTTGAACATGAGTTTTCCTCTACAGTCAGAGACCTTTGGTCTCTGCTGCTTCACTGTCCCCCTTCAAGAGCTCCTTGTGTGTACTGCGAGAGATTCTGTAGCGAGGGCAACTCACCCCATCTTACCTGAGGTTCTTGTCAATACTCCATTTTGTGTTCAGAAGTCCTCACCGACTTCACTGGCAGTGCTGCAGGTATGTATGATTTGGGGTTACAGACCTACAGCACTCCAGAGAGAAAATACAGTTCTTCTAAAACATGGCATAAAGTTTTCTTTCATTTTTCCCCTACCATTGAAGGGCCAAGATCTCCAGGTACCTAAGGATGCACTAAGTGAGATTGCCAGGGACGTTTAACTCCAACTGAGATCCAGAAAATGGAGAACCTTTACTCCAAAAACATGACAGAGAACCTGTCTATGTCTAAGTATTGAGGCCCTTAAAATCCCACTCTACACCCAATTTCCCTTTCCTGTTTAAGGGAATTTTCCTTACTGATTTTAATGAGAAGGGAATCAATTTGTTTTTAGTAATATAGCCAGTTATTTCACTGCCAGAGAAACAATTTCTACAGACAGGAGTACAACTCATATTACAATAACATTTTGCTTTATTAAGCTGCCAATAATAGTTTCCATAGTTTTGGATGCACATAAATAGGTAGAGAAATTAATTTTTAAGGGGGACACAGTGCTTTCGAACCACATGCAACACCTGCCAACATCATCTGGCACTTCTCCACAGGCCAAGGACAACAAACAGCCTCAAGCATAGAGATTTACAGTTTCTGTTCTACCACCCAAAGTCATCTACCATGATTCAAGGCACTTCTCTGCAAAAGAGGGCACAAGAAGATTACCTGGAAGTAGTTGATTTTCATCATCTCCCTCTCCGAGAGGGAAACACTTCAAGCAATGGCTATTTTGCTTTCCACCAGGCAAATTAGTTTCACTGTGATGTTTTCCAGATGTATAATCCATGAATTTTAAGTTGGTTGTCAAAGTCCACAGGAACTTAGTTTAGCATCTCCGTCTGTACTGATTTAAACATTCTTCTTGAACAGCAACAATAATAGTTCAGAAACGTCCTTTCCTTGGCTCCCCTCCTTCCTCCTACTTATTCATACACTCTCTAATCATTTTAATGACACAGGGATATTTCAGTACTCTAACGACAAAATTGAGCACGTCAATGCTTTTGCTATGTAATTAAGGGAGGAAATGCAAACATCTGACAGCAAACTGTGATTTTTGTATGATTTAATATCAGAACAGAGTTTCACTGTTTAAAATGATGAATAAGCTTCACGGACTGCTACATAGTCCCACTGTGAAAGAAAAATGGTTTCACAATAAATTAAGAGAAAACTTTAATTTCTTTTCTCTTTTATACAGTAACATGAATTAAGAATGTCTCTGAGAATGCCAAATTAAAGGATACTTCTCTCAGAGGAATTAAGATTTTAATACTTTGCCTTTGATCTGAATTACACAGTATTCTTTAAATCCAAGAGCACAGAATTCCAGACTTCCGTAAATAACCTGGAGCTTGCTAGCACAAATCTGTCAACTAACAAATCCCTCTTCATCTCTCCAAAGGCTGCATTTTTAAAGGTCATTAGATGGTCAGCTCACACACTAGCTTTACGGATCATGTAGATATAATAGACAGAGACATATAAAATCTCCATTCCCCACTGTAAGTGTAGTGCTTCTTTAGAGTGTATCATCCCTGATGTAAATCAGAGAGCCAGCACATAGGTAATAATAGGAAGAACCTGGCTTCCACTAGATGAAGCAGCCGATGCTGCATTTGCTGTGTAGGAAGAAGTCCTACTAGTGTAAACAGTGGCTTAGGAAGGGTCAATGGAGCCATAACACTAAAATATTCCTTGAAGGAAAAAAAACCCAACACTCAGAAACCTTGATTCCTCCATGACTCTAAGTCCCTATTTTGCCTGAACACAGGCTGAAACATGAGAGATCCTTCCTGATGGATACTCAAGGCACTAGAAGTGTCTATGTTTGAGAAAGGATCAACTCCAGGTTAATTACATGTTTAATTTTGAAGTCGTGCATAAATGCTGTACTAAAACCGAATGTTTACTCAAGGGAGCCAAGTGAAATCACGATCCACCACGAGTATACTTAAATAATGATCCACGGTGAGTATACTTAAAAATCTGCCCTTCAAACTGAATTGAATACACTGCAGTATGGGGGTATTGTAGCAAAATTCCAGTTCTAGACAGCTTTGTCCTGAAGCAAAAATGGTCCCCTCCAGGGACTGCTGATTGTGTGCTAGTACCTCAGCTGCAAAACTCCATTCCATAGTCACTGTTTCCAAAAAGTGGATAAAAAAAAATACTACGTCAATTAAATGAAAAATTAATCCAAACACCCACAGTAAGTAAATACAAACCTCTAAATCTAGTCATACACTTAGACTAACTTTGGAGGAGGGAAAATTTCTGTAATATTGAAGTGTAACCATATTTGTGCGGGTCATTTCACTTCAGCTGAGATGTCACTCCAGCCTGTCCTCAACACTATGTGGGAGGTTTACACTAATCAGCTTTTTCTGAAGTTAAATTCTACCATCACATCAATAGCTGTTACACAACATCAAGAAATATGAGCTGGGCCGATTTATGAAAGCCAACCAGGTCCTGTTTTCAAGTATCTGAATTAAGAGATATTTTCCCCCATAAAATTATTTAGCAACACGAAGTTAAATGTTTTAGTTAAGAACAAATATAAGCATGCATCATGCTCTAAAAAGACAGAGCAATTTTACAGTTAGCATTAAATTTTGGTAAGCTGAGGGGAGTGGGAGAAAAAAAAAAAGGATTTTAGAGATTTTTATCACCAATAAATACCTCACAGCAGTATGATTTTTCCTCACAACTTTAATTATGTGTTTCTATCTTCATATATTGGGGAGTGAATGTTTTCCCAGAAGGGAGAAAAAGCACACTCCTTTCCCAAGTTTCTTTCAAAGAAAATCAAATGACCTGAATTATTTTCTCATAAAACATAGACCATACAGCTCAACAGCCAGTAAAGCCAAATTTCTATTCTTGGTATTTGTTATTTTGCAGCCGTAAAGCTGCCTGGCACTCATAGCAGCATCTGAAGGAACACCCATGGAATTTAAGCCTTTTAAATTCTCCAAAGTTCTTTCAGCTTACAGAACTTTTCTGTAAAGCAATGAGAAAAAAGCAGGGGGGGGAGAGAAAAATAAAAATGTCAAACATATGTCCAGTCAAAGCACCATGTATTCATATATCAGACTTCAGGAAGAATCAAAACATAGTGTAACTCTGGTTAATCTCTTAATTGCAAGAGGCCTTTATCCATGGCTGTTAAATAATACGATCCAAGTTGCCTCTCTAGATTAAGTGTATAAAGTCACCGTGCAACTAAAATAGCAAGCCACTGAAGGGTATGCTACACCATTTACATAAAGAAGAGAAAGATCATTTTTAGTAAGTACCCTTGTAAAAAAATTACTGTTATTTCCTTAACATTCAAATATATTTACTAGCAGAATATAAATGCATTCATTTGGAACATAATGACTGTAAAACTTTGAATTTTTACTCCTCTAAGTGCATAATCTGAAACACTATTTTAAAACAAGCAATCCGTTTGGTTTTCCCATATTAAAGATAAATTTTACAGGCAGAAAAAGAGGAAAGATATTTTTGCAGAGGAAAAAAAGAAATAATCAGAGCAATGAACTGAATAATCTGAGTATAAGAAACACATGCCTCATTGACAAGCTACACCACATTTACACCCACTATGAATCAGAATTTATACTGTGGCACTAGGTGCAAATCTACTATTGGGAAAGCCAGGATCATCTTCATTCTCTATGGAGAACCAGGCTTGCTATTATAAAGATTCTTTTCATGTTCAGAGTCCATCTAACCAGATGATATTTGTAGAAGGGATAAAGGGATCTAGGTTCCCCAATAGTGTTCAATTATTTTTTTGGACCCTGGGGAAAAAAAGAAAAAAATTTTTGTGGAGTGAAGGAACATAGGAGAAAATCAGAAAGGGAGGTCACTGCTGCAGCCACAACCAGAATTGAGGATTTCCTCATCCCCATGCCATGCTGAAACACTGGACCTGGGCCTCTTGCAGTAAAGATCTGTGTACAAGGTTATTATGCAGCCCTCTACGTTCCACATCAAGGCACTGAACACAAACCTCAGCTACTACATTAAAACAGTCATTAAAACAAAAGACAGATATGTATCTATAACTTATAAAAAGTAAGATTTTGCTGTAAATACTCCAAACAAGATGAACAAAAAACTCTCTTGACTTAGTACAGCGACTGAATTTAGTATTCTATACAAAACAGATGATAATCTGGTTTTTTATTATAATGAGCAAGACATCAGTTTGGGGTCATGTCTGTAGGCACTCCAGAATCACGAGATGTCACCCCCTACTACAGCCTGAGCAGAGCGAGATGTCACAGGGCTAAGCGCCTCAGCCCAGCCGGGCACCCAGCCAGCATTGTCTGACATAGCCATTTGCCACCCTACACTTTGGGCACAGGAGGTCCTCATCTCTTCCACAAGTTACCAGATGTGCTGCCCCTCATAGCTGAAACCCCTTTGAAGGACAGAATCGGCCCACAGACCACAGCTGGGGCCCTGTCAAAAAGCATCTGGCAGAGATGCAATCTCTCCCCCTCAGAGCTGCACACCAGTGCTGAACCCTAAGAGTCCAGTGTGGAGTCAGCAATGTGGTAGGACCAAAGTATTTGGAATCAGTTACTGGATGGAAGAATTTTAGTTGTGACGACAATAATTTTCTTCATTAAGAGGCATATAGTACATGCATCACTCTTCCCATCACATCTGCAATCTCATCGCAGAAGAATAGCAATGCTAGTGGTGTTCGTTTTGCATTCAACCCTGCAGTGGCTGGAATGGGGGAGAAAATACCGAATTCTGAAAGTATCCAACAAAACCAAAAGATTCTGTAAATAATTTCATGCATTCCACCAAATCTGACCAATTTCAAAAGTCACTGAGCTTAGAAACATAGTACTTTTTAATACCCTGAAGTGTTCATATGATCACAACAACTGTCCTTTTTTCAATATCACATCTCTCTTACATGTGCAAACTGGTCTTGTAACTGCATCTATGGGTACAAACTGGTGAAAAAGTTATTAAGTATAGAGAATTTCACAAGTAGTTATTTAGCAGAGACCTAATTATTCTTTAGCCAGCCTGCATTTTTTTTTCTTTGAAGCAAATTTGAGTCCAGAGACCAAAACTAATATAGTGATTGTTTCATAAACCCTTATAAACACTCCTTTCAATGTAAGCAACTAGTGCTTGTTTTGCTACCTCCAAGACTACACGAAAAGTATTATTATTTCTTCTGTCAAAACCCCATAGCACATTAGAAAATCAAACTCTGAGTTGGGTGGGACCAGACTCTGTGCTATACAGAAGATAGCATTGAACCAAGTTGATTAATTCCCCTTTACCAGTCTGTTGTCTTGCGGAGAAAGCAGCCCAGCTCCAACCTTTAATTACCTAAGTAGTACTTACTAAACTTAGTTGCCCTGAATATCCAGAGATTAAAGCAGTTCTGGAGATGATCCCAGATAGTCTTTCCAAGTAAGAACTCACCCATCAGGTGCTGTTACTAATCAATCCTGGACAACCAAATAACTATAGTAAATCCATACAGAATTAAAAACCACAATTGATGAACTTCAAATCTGAAGTACTTGTTCCGCACTCAAAAGTCAGTTACGGCCAAGGCAAAGCCTGCCCTCACCTCCCAGTCAAAGGAAAACACTCCAAATATTCAAGAAACCTTTGAGTCAGGCACAAGCCCAGGTTTGCTCACACATGAGGAAATACTGCTGAACTCTTTCTTTCTTTCCTTTTTCAGCTTATGCAAGCAACAAGAGGTGCTCATTTTTTCCCTGGTATGGCAAAGGAGTGTCCATATTTTATATGGCCCCTCTCACACAGTGGTCCCAAAAAAACATTCCCCAATGGTAGAACCATCACCACAGCAGAGACCTGCAACCTCCCTAGTCACAACTTTTCATCTCCATTCCCTGTGGATAGCGGCTGGCCCACACATGGGTCAGCCAGGCATCTCCATCCCTCCTTGTGGGAGCAACTGAAAAGATCTATACATTCCGAGTTTCCTCCATCAGTGCTTCTCACTCTAAGTGGAAGGGAAGGAGAAATGATAATGGCTCTGTAAGGTAGCATTCAGCTACCTGGTAACTGGCTGTGAAGTGGTAACCAGTTTACTTCCTAGAGGTAAGCTGGATACTTCCTTTGACAACCTTTACAATTTTTCCAACACTGTAAATCAAAATCATTAAGCATACCGAAGCAGTTTTGGGCATATCCTTGCCCCATTTATACTAGTGACTAGCCTTGGTGCCCCATGGTAGGCTTTGTAAAAACATACAGCAGGGGAAAAAAACATCTCTCCTGTGAAAAGTTACATTTCTCACGAAAAAAGCACAATAAAGGAGTACAGTCATTATGAGCTGATCAGGAAGGAGAGCAGAGAAGTGATGGAGGTAGCAGCAACAGCTCCAGGCTCAAAGAACTTAGTATGGCTAGAATTTATAATTAAGGGGGAGAATGCAGTTTAGCTACTGACCCTCTCTGCAGACTTTAGGCAAGTCACTTTGCCTTTTTCAGTCTTCTTTTTCCTTGTCCATTCCCATTAGGTGCTCTTAGGGATTGCCACTGCATCTCACAACAAGGACAGACAACACTGTAGCTCTATAGGGACCCTCCTTTTCTCCCTCCACCAGCAAAGCCTCTGTGCACGACTGGAAACAGGACTAATTAATATGCTACCTTTGACTTCTTCCCTGTCTAGCCAGTCCTGGGTGGCCGATCTCCTGAGAGCACCATGACACTCACGGCTCACAAAGTGAGATTCAGAAATGGATAATTATAATATTCCAGATAGTTCCTTTCACATACTAATCTGCAAAGGGCTACACAAAAATAACAAGAAAGGCAAATGGACATTGGAAACTCAACTCAAAGTTTCAGTGCAGGTAAAAGAAGCAGACAAAAGCTAGCAGCAACAGGAAAGGGGAAGGCTTGTGAAAGGCTTAAGAAGGTGAGAAAAAGCCTTACAATTTTAGACCAAAGATCCTGCAGAGGGATTTAAAAAAGCATGACATAACCAGGCAAAGAATGTAACCTTTATGAAGGCATGAGAAGTATCTAAAGAGAGACGATTCTCACCAAAGAACTCAACCAGAAACAGCATCTCGCCATCCAGCAACAAATCTGTAGGACAGAACCTCAGCTGCTGTAAACTATCAGGGCTGTAATGACACAGTGGAGTTATGGCAGTGTACGCCAGCGCAGATATGGTCCCAGAAGCCCTAAAGAACAAATGTGTCTCTCTTCGAGAGTCTTTATTCTCTGCTAGGAACTCAAAAAATTCAAAGCACGCTGTTTCACAGTAAACGGGAAAAAAAAATAATAAAATCCATTTTCCCCATTTCAGCTTCTGAACATAAATTTCATCCATTTTACCCCTACCATTCCCAAAGTTTAGATGTTTCCCACCGCCTGTGAATATTTACACCTTGCTGTTCAAAGGTTTAAATACCTCTGTGTGATAGATCCAGTCATATTACCCTCAATCCACTGAACAAGTGAGTGCATCATATGTACCAGGAAAAATAATTCATCAGGTTTTGGCAATCCCTGAGAATAGTCCCAACAAGCAAGTATGTATGGAAACTGAACAGGCAGAGTCTAAATTATCTTCTTGCTCACAGGAAGACACATTTGCCACTATTCACCACTATGGGTAGAGAATGTCACTCTCTCAAGATTGTTAATGCAGCACCTGTCATTAACATTAAACCATTAATTTAATGTTGCAAAAAAGGAAAAAAACAAAGGAGCACATATACCCGTAGCCTGCATTCTACCTGAAGCGTCTGCTCTGCTGTACTTCAGCTTCGCAGTAGAGTCCTAGCAGGAATAAATTTGACTCAGTTTCTAATGCCATTACATTTTCTACTATTATGTCTTCAATGTCTGTCAACTTTAAAGACTAAACGAAACCATCACTCTTTACTGCCTGAAGGTGTTGCCTTCCTGTGCAACAGGAGTGATGCCAGTTTCACTGTCAGCAGGTTCTATGGAATATTTTCAGCCTGGCAGGTGGATAACCACATCTATTCTGTAAAAAGTCATTGGCATTAGTGAATACAGTAATAGATATGTATAATAATTTTGTAACTTCTAAAAAGGATTCAATTATGAGTGTTCTTATCAGAAATATTAGCAGAACAAAATTTAAATTTAATTTACTGTAATGAAATTGCACACTGTGCCTAAGTGTATTTTTAAATCAGCCATTTTGACCCTCAAAACAGTGAGATTCAGAGAGACAGAGTTGAGGCTCAGGAGGGTCCAGTTTTGGTGAAGCTTTCTAAATTGCTTTATATCTAGATGGTGTCATTAGTACAAGCTCTGATAACATTCATCGTTGATACCCAATCTGTGCTAAAAAAGAAACCAACTAAAAAATAAATCAAAAAACGGATATAAATTGTGAATGCTTCCAGTTTTATGTGCCAAACACAAGGATGAAAGGTAGCCCTTTTGTAATGTAAGCCTTTTCTAGTGGCTTCCTTTGCTTTTCATTCTAGATTCCTTGCCCAACCAAAACCAAACCTCACACCTCATTTTGATTTTTCCTACCTCTTTTATCAGTTTCTCTGCTTACTACTTCCCAAGGCCTGCCTCCTTGCCCTGCTATTCCCAGGATTCTTCCATGGTTCATTATCCAAATTCAGCCTCCCTCCACTCATGTCTTTGTGTCCCTTTCACCTATACTCCAATGCCAGGCTCCATGACCAGATAATCTTAGTCTTTCTACCACCCAGCTCCAAATCCCAAGTCTCCCTATCCCTCTTGCAGCTTCTGGTGACCATTTTCTACCTCCAGGTGCGCTTCAATCTACTTCCCTGCAGCCCAGTTCTGTGCTTTTCCAGTTTTGCCTGAATCCTCCACATTGGTGGTCCAAGTTATGGTCTGATGAGATAGAGAGACCACAGAGACGAAGTGATGAATGCAGAGTTTTAACATTTATCAAACAACCCAGTACTTCATAAAGATACTGTCCTAGACCAACCACAAGGGTATGGATTAATGCTCACAGACTGATTTTCAATGCCTTTTCAACCTGCTTCCTACAACAGTGAAGTGAGGTGTGGTAACCATTGTGCACGATACAAAGCAGCATTTTCTGTCTCAACTGAGGTACGTGATGACATGTCACAGACAATAAGGTAAAAAGCAAGGAGTGAGAGTGAAACTGCCATGGTTAAGGAGGGGTAAATTTAAACACTGCTTTTAAACCAACAGCACAATTTTCTGAGTGGAAAATGAAGCAGATTTCCACACAAAAAGGTCTATCTGCATGGTTATACTAGTGAAGAACAGATCTTAACATACACACATTATCCCACCTTAAGGGTGAGACAGTCAGCAATACCACGGAGATCTGCAAGCCCAAGTCTCATTAACTTTGGTTTTGAAATCCTCAATTCAGGATTTCAAATATGTCCTGAGTGAATTGTAACTCATTTGGTTTTCATACCAGATCACAGGAAAACTCAGGTTGGATGGAACCTCAGGAGGTCATATTAGTCCAAACATCATCTCTGCAAGGAGCCTAGATCAGGACTGAGGTATTTGGATTTGATTCTTTGTTCTACCACATATTTCCTCTTTGACCTCAGGTCAGTAATTTACACAGCTGCTGTCTGCCTGAGTTGTCTGCAGTCACAGAAAAAGAGATGTTGCACTATTACTACATTAACATTTGAGAAATGCTTAGGTAATGTGGTCTGAAATATAGGCAGACATCTAAATATTAGAGCTGGGCTAATATGGGAAACTTTAGGTCTTAGGCCAGCACCCCAGAGCACTTAACCTGGCTGTTTTGTTCCCTTCAAAGAAAGTAAGGGCCTGTGATCACAGATGTTAAATTCGGTTCTGAAGTTGCTAAATTTTAGAAATTCTGATTTTTGTTTCAAACCTGCTTCTTGGCTTCAGACTTTGCTTGTAAAAATCCTTATCCACAGTGTGCTTCAACTGGACCAAAACTAACTGTAAATAAATGTGTCATATGAAATAAAGATTATATCAAGTAACATTTTTATTAGGTTTGAGAATATACAGTAATATATTAAATAGTACTTCTTTTTGTTTCCTTTGCCCTTGTTTAGTATATCTCTAAATGGCATTTTAGTCAAGACACTTATTTACTGTGTGTTAAACTACTTCCTGCAACGTTGGCACCTAGACCTGGGGAAATGGATAAATTACCCTGGAGTTCGTTTTCTGTTCTCAGCTCTCCAGGGCATGCCACTGGCAGGTTGAGCCAAAGCAGAGAGAGATGTTTGTCTCATTTCTTTCTACTATTCTGGATGCCATTATTAATACACTGCTAGAAAATGAACAGCTCAGAGAGAAAGTTGGTTACTTTTTAAATTCTAGTTTCAAACAAAGCATATTTCGTAAACCAGTTCACAAAAAAATAAACAGAACACTTTTCTCAATTAACTTCAATGATATCTACCTGCCAACCCTTTTAATACTCACATCAATAAGGCAGGCAAAGAGTGTCAGAAGTTCAACCTAATCTAGGCATGAATTCTGCTTAGGAGGCCTTGGGAGCCACACAAGAAAAACTTGCCATTAAACGTTTGTCATTTGCCCTCAACTAGTCTACTAAAAGTGGTTTTAAATTGTCACGCATCTATCTCTCCCTAGAAACAGAAACCATCCAAGTGAGATCACAATCAATAAAGTTTACTGTTTAGCATCTACAGGGACAAGAGTGAGTCCAGAGACACCAGGGGAAGGAAGGCAGGGAACAACCCAAAACAAATAAAACCCCACAAGCAGATGACAAGCGGCTACAGAAATAAGCTACATGCTAGCTGGTTAGTAAGTCTGTCCACTACATAAATATGTGCACCTGTGCAAATATACATACACATTCACTGGACACTGCACCTGTATGTTATGTGAATGCCATATGCATAAAGTAACAAGGAAATTTTTTCTTACACCTTTCCTCACTTTCGCTGCCTTTTAGACCTATGCAAGAATAGGCATCTAAGGCTGGTAGATTTCCTGGTCTTTGAGAGCATAAGGCATTGGAGTAAAGAAACATTTTAAATCAAAATGTATGCGCTATCAATAAATCTATCACACTACAACAGTTGCATGTTTTCTATGCATCAAGGCAGAGAGCAAGTCTGACTAAAAGGCAAGTGGGGAATATTTGCAAATAACATAATACAGTTATTGTCTGTATTACCTCAATGGGACCATGGTCTTTCTGTGCTAGGTACTGCACGTACACACTGTAGGAGAACCTGCAGGTCATGATGAGTTTACCAATTTAGACTGTTCATGAAACAAAGGTTTACAGTTATTATTATTATTACCATCACCACCCAAAGAGCAGGGATTTCAGGCACTTATCCCTGCTACAAAACAAAAGTTTGATCTAGTGAAGATCATGGGCACATTGTTTAAAAGAAATACAAATTATCACATTGTTTAAAGAGAATTTCCATCAGGACAAAACGACATATTCCACCACCACCAAAAGTATGTTTAGATCAACATTTATTACACAAAGTGTATGACCTTATACATTAAGGTGTCTACAAGGTTTAAGAAAAAAAGGGATACTTCAGTATATTAACAATGATGCATTTAACTAAGCACTGGATTTGTTAAATAAAATTTATGGAAACCAATGTTTCCTACAGTGTCTTTACTACAAATGTACAAAAAAATAGCATTTTCTATCCTTTTGAAAAATTACTTTGAAGAATCAGTCCTGTCTTCCCTAGTCAGTGAGAACACCATCATCAATTCTTGTAGAAAAAGTAACAGGCTCTTATACTCTCTATGGTATGTTAACAAAACTCTCTAAGACTTCTGTAGTTTCTCTATAACGCATCACATCCTAAATGAGTTCCCAAGGTTATAACTAACAGTGTAAAATATACAGACTTAATGACTTTTGATCCTAACTCAGAACTCAGTTATACACATACTGCTGGGAAACACGCTTTATTTCACTGTAGAGGACTGATTCTTTCTCTCTCACTGCAAGAACAGCAAGCATTGCTAGGATGTACCTTCTAATTCAAAAGAAAAAAGGCAGTCATGGCTCAGAAAGAAATGCTAACCCCTGCCTTTCCCCCAGCCCGCAATTCATCTTTACCCACTGATAACAATGAGAGGAGCACACTTGAACCAATTCCCCAGCTATTTAAAATCAATGTAGCTCATGAACTGTCCACAGCCTACAAACCACTGGACAGAAAATCCCACCGATTCTTTCAGTTTCAAGACAACTCACCGACCAGTGTCAGAAGACTAATGGAAATATATTCTGATGCATTTCTAATTCACAGCAAGTAGTTTAAATATTCTCTGTACCGTATACAGGGATTACTTGAAAATACTCACAGCAGAAAGGAGTCCGCAACAGTTCCTATAATAGCCTAACACAACCCAGCGGAGCCACATGGTTAGAAACACCACACTACCCGGTCACCCCAGCTGGTAATTGCTCTGGAAACATTACTTGGAGTTCTGGAGGACATGGAGTCATGGGAACATTTTGAAACAAGAGGCAAGCCATTGGAGCAGAGAAGCTATAAATCAGACTTGCTGGGCAGATGGCACTGCAAGCTAGCGAGCTGATGGCAGATGGAAGCGAGAGCTTGGATAAGGTAAAAAAAAAAAATTGGTTGCAAACTAATGAGATCTGTTAAGATTCTAGAGACAACTACTCTCCCTTTCTGATCACCCTGCTTTAAATGAAGGTCAGATCAACTCCTCCTCCCATAGACATTTGCCCGGTTAAAGTTTTCAGAGCCATAAAGAAAAGGTAATTTGGTTTCCCTCAAAGAGGGATACCCAAAGCAGCCATCCAGAGAGTTACTCAATATGAAATAATTGTAAGATCCATAATTCAAAAATCCCAGGTTCTCATGAAACTTTTGAAGTCCAAAGCCTTCTACATACCATCTATAAGCCCTCCACTCTGGCTCCAGCACAACGAAAGCAGAGGAGCTTCCAGCAGAGGGGAAGTTTCAAGCCAGGAAGGATCTTTAATGGAAAAATGCTACACAACACATTAACTTTGGCGAGGATTTGGTCTTAGTCCAGACTAGAACTGAGGTTGGCTCAGCGTTCACAAATGCTCCACCTCCTTTCTGCAGCTGACCTACAGTTCCTTTTCTGTTGTTATGGGATAGATAGCAACTATTCATAAGGAGTTCCAGATACTTATAGTATGTATGTGTAGCACCTCTTAAGATATTCATTAATATCAATCCCTCTAACCTCCAAATGTTAAAAAAACCTTTCTCTGCTAGTTTTATATATATATACATATATACACACACACACACATACACACACAGAGATTTACCTGTCTTTTGCCAGAGTCTCAGGGTTCTTTCTAAAAGCAGCATTGCCAAGACTTCAAAGTTTTTTTCTGTTCTGATACAATGGCTCCAGAAGCATTAATAATGTTTCCAGAAGAACGCAATACAAAATTGTCTCATTTACTGAAGTAGATAATCTCAGACAGGGTAGGCTATATGAGCTTCTAGTAGATAGCAGCTTCCACAAGCTTCTAACATTACTTCTAGAAGCTTATGGAGTTTTTCTCCCAAGGTATACTACCAAGGATGAGCCTTTCTTACCACTGTCATGAACTGCAAGGATCTCATGGTCTTATAAACTTCTAAAGCTGCAATTTCTGACAGCTGGGGATTTTTTATTTTTTTTTTATTTGCATGTACGTAAGAAAAGGGACTGAAGTGGTAAATAAATTAACTTTGTTGAAAGCCTTTGAGAAAACGGAAGTAAAACTGCAGATTTGTGTGGGAAGCTAATAAAGAGGGAACACAGCAATAGCACTGCAATGACACAAAGGATTAACAGGCTCTCAGTAAAACTTGCATTTCCCAAGGTATTATGAAGCTCTTGTACCCTAAACACACATAGAAAAATATCCACGTAACATAAGAAAACTGCTATATACCATATAGGCACACATACATTTGTAGGGCCCCTGGTGCTTAAGGCAAATACAGAAATGACATAGGTGAGAATAAGTACTGCTCATAAAGGAGCGTTCAGAGACCGCCGTACTCATACAACATACATACATATTAACTATCTGTTCTTAAGATTAGAAAAAAAAAAGACCAGAAATAAAGTCCAGCCATTTAAAGTGTTTGACAGCACATTCCTGAGATTTTCACTACATTGGGATATGCACATGACTGAAAGCTTGCATATTCAAACTGAAAACGCACAGACCCTCACCAATTTTCTATGCAATTTTCATCAAGTCTCTTGACCTTTCCTGGGACTAATTTCTTCAGATGTAGTCAGGGGCTTATACAAGCTACTTTCCCATGGAGATGAGTGATGCTATTTGCTCCTTTTTGATAGGTTTTAGGTCACTGTACCTTCTTCTCATTACAGGGCAAATCTCAATCTCTGGCTACCAGACAAGAATGAAAAAAGACACACCACCACCATCCCCAACCCCCCAAAAAAAACCAAAGCAAAAAACCTCTAAACCTACAGAAGTTGTTACTGAGCAATACCAATCACGGGTTGTTACAGACCCATTCCTGTGCAACAAACATAAATTTCAGATATTTTCAGATGCTCCCTTTATTTGCAGCTATCTTGCATCTAGCCACTCTTGCAGCATCTAAATCTCCCCTTCAGCTGCAGAAGATAGACAGAGATAAGCTGCACATAACTGCAGAATAACAGGAAGTGACTAAAAAAATGCTACAATTGCAATCCTGTGACATATTTGATCTGTAAATCTGCATTCTAACAGAAGACACACCTTGAAAAAGAAAAACTAATTCCAACACTGTGACTAGAAATCATTAATTTAATGCAAGTCTCATGATATTTTTCTTAAAACCTCAGCATCCTGAGGCACATTTGGGCCTCTCTCGTGTCCAGCTCTTGTGGTTACAGAGAAAAGCTCATCTCAACAACCTAAATTTCAGAAAGCCCATCAAAATGATCTGACTGCATTTATTTATTCCAATTGTTCTTAAACTAATCTTACAATTTTAGAGGAATGGAAGGAGATGAGCTATTTATTCTAAACATCTGGAGAAGTCAGCACTGCCCCTAGTATTCCAATTTAACATAAATATATGTTTTCCCTTGGCAGTTTTATCATATCATTGTAAAAAAAAGGTCTCATTCATACTAAATGGAAATCCCCATCAAGAATTTTGATGGGCATCTTTCTGATCCAGCTTCTATGGTCTTGTGGCTTTTCTTGGCTTAGCTCCAACTGTGCTGCTAAGTATGTTCAGATATGACCACACTGATGCATCCACATATGTGGAGAAAAACAAAAGAGGAGTGGGAACAAATAGTATTTTCTGACTATTCATCAAGTATAATTACGTGTATCCAAAAAGGTCATTTTTGTCTTCTTTCTTGTCTGTGAAAAACTTTGACAGACAAACCAACAGCATCATAAGGTTACAGATGCAGATAAGAGCAATCTAACCCACAAAGTTCTTAACAGAAGCACAGAGAAGCTCTTGGACATCAAGATGATATGCTTTGGAGCCACATACTTTGCACAGTGTTCTTCCACTCCTCTCAGAAGTACACAAGCACAGTAGTGATCCTCAATCTATACAAAAGGTGCCTCAGCATTACAAGTATGTGAGGCAGGGGGAAGTACTGCTCCAAACTCTTCTAGTGCCTGGGGCTGACAGTATCCCAGAACTCACACTGTCACTGTTTGTAAGAACGCACAGACTCTGCTGTCATCAAAGAGTTGATCAAAGAGTCATATATGAAAAAAAAAAAAAAAATCTGAACTTTAAATTAATTTGGCTAGTGCCATTGGCAAAATGTCTTGTCTCCCACACACCGTCAACCGCAGAGAGGCAAGGAGAGAGAGAAAGGAAATACACACTAGAAAGACAGATGGGAAGATGAAAGCATTGTGGACTGACACTGATGTTAAAATGCGTCATCTATCCCTGCCCTCAATCAATTATTATCGCCTGGCCAGGACAGATATCCTGAGCTAAAATGGATTCCAGGGTTTCCATATTACTTACCTCATCACCCCTCTCCACACAATATAAATTCCTATTCTGAATACATAGTTTGTCATTAAACTAGCAAAACATGATTAAATGTGTAGTGGTAATGAACACATTGAACACACTGAGCTCGGATGGTATCTCAAACACTGCATGTTTAGCTACCCAGACTTTCAAGAAGAGTACATCTCTCATTACCAGTGCAACATAAACATCATCAGCTACACAGGAACAATCATCCAAAGGAACAAAATTAGACAAATCAAATTGTCAGCACAAGTCTCATTATGACCCCAAAAGATTCTTATCCCTGAACATTAGCTTTTACCTTTGAAAGATAAAGTCATGGCATTATATAGCACAATAAACCTTATTTCTACACTGAATAGTCCTCCATATTTTTTTTTTTTTTTAAAGTTTGACACTTTTATGTTTACCCTAACATATCACTGCAGCTTGGTCATGACAGCACTACACAATACATCTCAAGAGCTTATAAGACATTGCAAAGTTTTCCCATCTTACCTGGCTCTGTACAGTTCTTTTCTTCATGTGTCCCATTAGGTGATGCCATCAACCTTCTATTCCTCCATATTTCTGATAAAACACGTCTGTCTGCAATAGTTGATTCTTGGCCTATATTAAATAGAAAAAGGTTATGCCCACTGTCACTAATTTTTTCCTGCATCATCCTAACTGGACTGCATGCCCCCGCTAGCAATGAGCATGGAAAGACCATCAGGATGTGAAGGGAGCAACATGAAGGTGTGACTTGGGAACATACCGATATATGTATGGTAGGCCCTCCTAGCTATAAAGGGTGAAACTAGCTACAAAGGCATAGTATCAGAGCTGTTAGTATGTTCCGGCTATCAGAACACCTGGTTGTGACCCACACTGGGAAAATACTCTACTGTAAGCAAAAGCTAAAGCCTGCACCTGTGAAACTCAACACTTTGCAGTTCCTATAAATGAAACCAGCCCAACTATGCTGACATGAGCAACAATCACACTTCCATTTAGTCATTTGCACTTGCACATATTATATTACTGATTTCTCAAAAAACAGAAATGCCAGTCGCATTCCGGCTACATTTTGGGTTATTCTGAGTCTAGGGGCTGATCTTCTCAGTGCTGGGTATACTTGATAATATTGATCCCTGCATAATTTGTCAAAGAAAATGGAAAACAACTGCACTGTGAATCTCCACGTATCTTAAGAAAAACAAACTTCCTTAGGAGTCAATGGAGCTTTTGCCTAAACTCGTATTCCAGAAGCATTCTCAATGGAACTGGCTGAATAGAGTACAGAAGGAGCACTTCTGATAACGCAGGGTATGCTATTATAATAATTAAAGGAAGGATAGAACACCTTAATTAAATCACTTCCATCTCAACCTTATTCATTTCAAATGAACATATTATAATGACAAAAATTCTTCCACAACTGATCTTAGAGTTTATATTCAGTCATCATGTAATGCTTGTGCTTCGTTACAGCGACTCTTGCAAAGAAATCTAGCTTGGAAGTTAGTTTGGCTAGAGTATTTGCTAAAATATCCTCACTGCACAATTATAAGAAACATAGAGAACAGATGGTCAGTGTTTATGGATACAATATACTGTAAATTAGCCAGCTGAAAAAAAACTACCTGATGCAGCATACCATCAAAAATTAGGTTATGAGGGATTTAGTTGATAACCCAGGAGATTAAAAACTTTCATTAGTCATGACATTTTTCACGTAAACCTAAAAAAGTTCTGCAAAACTGTTATCTGCAACAAAATACCCCCCTCAAACTATGTAAATTTAATCATACCCCAATTACATGCTCTCACAAATCAGTAAGTTTATGAAAATAAACAGCTGGTGCAAGGAGAGGGGGGGAAAAAAAGCACAGGCACGACAAACAGCAGTGCTAAAGAAAGCAACAGTATACTCTAAAACCACAATTAAAAAAAAAAAATGAAAGTTCCAAGATGAGCAATATGCTAATATGGTCTAAGACCTGGCTTGTTGCCATCCTAGCTATATCGCAAACAACCCAGGCAATAATTTGAGCAAAAGAGCATTAGAAAGTATGACAAGTTCCACCAAATGTTTCTTCCCTAAAGCACACACTTTAACTTCAGCTTTAATTTAAGCAGATGACCCGTCCTAATTCAGCTGAAATCAGATTTTCTTACATTAAACACGGACGTAGGATCTGGGCTTAGTTTGATTTTGTTCTTAAACTCTCAAGGACTGTTGGCAGTCCCACCTAGAGACCCATGTGCTGTCCCAACAACCTTAGACTTCACATCTGAGGGATGCAAAGTGTATTGCAGGAAGAGGGCCTGAAGCTCCACACTGACAGCCCAAACTCTGCCAGCAGGCATGGAAAAAAAGAAAAAAAAAAAAGAAACCAAATGGGAATGATGCAGTTAATTATAACTACATCAGCTTACCAACACGGCACTTGCACAAAGGATGCAACACTCTCTCTATAAAACATGAGATTAGCACTGTTCCTTGCCTAAAATACAGAATTTTCTGTAATTGGGAGGGGGTTGTTGGAGGGAAAAGATGGAGAAAAGAAGCAGTTGTAGCCGGTGGAGGTTTACAACCCAAGGACAAAAATGAAAGGCGGCCCGAAGTTGCAGAGGGGACCAGAAGCGGCCGGAGAGGGTTCAGCTCTGATGCCGCCGCGGGGGGGAAACTCCTTCAGGGCCGTTCCCAGGCCGGCAGCCGCCCTGATCCCCCTTCGATGCCCGACCCGAAGCCCTCCGAAAGGCACGGCGGGCCGTCGCCGGGAAGCCCTTGGCCACCAGTCGCCCAGCGACACCGCTGCCTCCTCTCCGCGGGGCTGCAGCCATGCACCTGCCCGGCGCGGGGGTTTCTCCTCAGGAACCCGGGCTGCTCCCCTCGCCTCGCCTGCCCGCCGGGGTATTTCCACCGAGAAACTCAAAACGGGAACAGCTTGAGCCCGCCAACCCCCGGGGCAGCAGCCCCCCGGGGTCCGCCGGTCCCGCTGCCACAGCCACTCACCCAGTCTGGAAAGCAGGCTGGACATGCACCAGACGAAGAAGAGGATGGCGCAGATGAAGCCCAGCTGCTGCAGCAGCATCTCCCGCCTCTTGCGAACTTTCCTCAGCATCAGATGCATGGTCTTCGGAGGGGCGAGCGGCGTCTTGTCCGGCTCCATCGGAGCGAGCGCGGGCGCCGAAGGGTCGGTCGGAAAGACGGGATCACTCCCGGCGGCTTCCCGCAGACGGCTCCATGTCGGGCGGGCTGCAGCGCGGAGAGAAGCCGATGCCCAACGCCTCAGGTCGGCGGCGGCGGAGCAGAGAGGCAGGTGGGAGCGGGCGGGGGCGCGGGGAAGACGGCGGCGAGAGACCGGGGGCGGGAGGAGGGGGGGGCGACGAGGCGTCGCTCTCAGAGGCCGGGCCGAGCCCCGCGCCCCACACGCACCATGGCCGGCGGCGGAAGAAGCGGCGCGGAGGCGCCCGGTCCTCCTCTGGCAGCGGCCGCCCCACAGCGTACCGCGGGCTGCGGGTCAGCAGCGAGGGACGGCGGCATCCATGCGGCCCCCCGCCCGCCCCGGCCAAGTTTAAAGTTTATTCCTTTCCTCCCTCCCTCCTTGCTTCCCGCCGCCCCCAGACGATGGCGGCAGGTGGGCAAAACAGCCGCTGCCGCGGGAGTAGCTGGCCCCGGGGCTCTGAGCGCGGCGCCGAGCGGCCAGTCAGCCCCGGCGGGCGGCCCGGCCCCCTTCTCCCCGCCCCTCTCCCGCAACTTTCTGGGTGCTCCTCCGGCACCCATGGCAACGCGCATGTACCCTCCCCTCCCCCGCCTCTTGGGGAGGGCGGGGGGCGGAATTAACTGACTAAATTAGTCCTTTCCCCTAAACGGCGCAGGAATTACCCGTTGTTGGTGCCGTGTTTGGTGGGGCTAACGGTGCGAGGAGGGGAACATGCTGTGATGCTGGGGGCAAGGGCCGTTGTGGGATGGTGGGCAGGGCAAGGTAGGGTCAGTGCCGCCTGAGGTGCGGGGGCCGTTGGGGAGATGGCGGGCAGGGCAGGGTAGGGTCAGTGCCGCCTGAGGTGCGGGGGCCGTTGGGGAGATGGCGGGCAGAGGAGGGCTGGCGGTGCCCTGAGGTGCGGGGGCCGTTGGGGAGATGGCGGGCAGGGCAGGGTAGGGTCAGTGCCGCCTGAGGTGCGGGGGCCGTTGGGGAGATGGCGGGCAGGACAGGGCCCTGAGGGGCAAGGGTGGCCATTAGAGCAGGGCTGAGGAGGGAGAGTGCCGGGGTGCCTCGGTGAGAGGCTGGCTGGGTGTTGATAGTGTCTGGGTGCTTCCACCTGTCTGTAGGGGATGCACTTCAAGATGGGCTTCCATGGAGGGAAATGGCACTTCAAAATGTGGTATTTATGTTAAGTAGTTACTGTTAGCCATCAAAAACAGTTCTGAGAACTTTCTACAACAGCACAGGCATTGGTTCTGCATTCCTTCCAGGTATCCAGAAATGCTATGTGTGCAAGGGAGTGTGTGTAGACAAGGTGGGATTAACTCATTTGGTACTATTTTTGATGCTGCATTTAGTTTACAATGGAAGGCCTTTCAGGTGTTTCCCCCTGGATCTCTGTCCTTGTACTTCAGAACATATAACACTTCATAGCTGGCATTGTTTCTAATGGTGTCATAATTATAATACAAATATCCTAGCCTACAAAAGCAAATCTTCACAAATAAAAGCAGGAAAACAACTGTATGTTAGAAGAATGGCACTAAGACATGCCCCAGTGTCCTCTTTTTGGAGGTGCTGAGAGAGGAAAAGTAACTCTGAAAGCTCTTGCCTAGTACAAAAAAGGTAGTAGAGAAGATTACAAGTCAGCTTATGTCCCTTTATTTCTCTCCATGGCCATGTAGGAAATGTCACAGTCGAACCCAGAATGATGAAAGCTATCCCTGACTGAAAGAACTTACCGCCTAATTAGATGCAGAGGCATAGGAAGCTGGATAAAGGCAACTGAAGTCCTTTAGATCAGGACTGTTATTTATAGTGGACTGGTTTTTTTTCATTGAAGACCTTTAAGCTCTGGTGAAGGTGTTAGTTGGCCATGTAAGTAGAGATGCCATTGCATAGTTAGATGCCACTGCATACCCTGTCAGCTGTCATAATGCCTGAGAGCTAATTCTTCATATGGCTTTTTTCCACATCATTTCTGGGACTAAAGCCTCCCCTTCCACTCAAAGTGGCAATATAAACATCAGTCTGCCATCCCTTTGCTCTGTGTTTAATAGGAGTTGCGGTGCTGACAAGACTGTAGTTTTCTGAATTAAGATTTTATCTAGCAATAGACGGATGGTGACACTGGAAGGGATTGCAGAGGTTTGTTTGTCTTTTCAGTATCCATGTGCCATAAGTTTATAATCTTCATTGGTAAGGCAGACCAAAGCCATGGCTTCAGAGAGGCTGTCCTGATGGTTGGGTCTCTCCCCACAGCTGACAGAGGTTTCTTGTGATTTTTGTGTTTACCAGGTTTACTCTCTTACTTGCTCTTTACACTGAAGACATTTTCAAAGCCTTGGCACTCTGAAGAGTTACTAAGACGTGCAATGACAAGTTTGTCTGGAATAGGTAAATTTGGGTCTGGAGATAAGGCTGTGCTTCACAGATATTCCATATTTGTGCCTATAGGTTGTTTACACAAAAGACCGTGGAATTGAAGCATTGTTAGAGGTCCTGAGTTTCACATGTGAGGGATTTTCATTAATTCTGTCGGGTCCTATGAACATCACATGGATCAAACCAAAGCACATGGTTAATTACAGGAATGTAAGTATAATATTGCCTTTTTTGAAATAGGGTTTTTTTCCTTTTTCTGGCTGTTAAAAAGTTGTTTGTTTTAGAGGTAACAGTTAGTGACTATAGAAACCCTGGGGCCATCCCTGTGAGGAACTGAAAGCAAGAAACAAAAACCAAAAAAGTGAAGAGATCTTTTATGAATCCTTTACACAAAAGAAATCTGCTACCCTGAAAGCAGTTCTCAGCATGATTGTGTGTGTCTCTCCCTCTCTGTGTACACAAATGAGGCAGATCAAAGTTCAGACCGTACTAATCTCCTAATCATACAAGCTTCTGATTAGCATTTTTAATCAGTCTGGTGATCACAGGGCAGCCTCAAAATTGTTCTTGAATACTAAACTTTCAGAACATAATTTCAAATCACTTTTATTTTGGTGTTTCCTGTGAAAATGTGTCAGGTAACTGTTTGTGTAGGATGTTTCAAAGGGAAGTGGTGCACTGCAGAATTCAGCTCCAGTTACTTCTCCTCCAGCAGCAGGCAGGACCCACACCTGGAGGGTCTGGTTGAGTACGTTCAAGCCATTCACATGGGGGCCGTTACTGGAATGATGTCTCTGTGCTGATTTCGAGACATCCATGCTGTGTATGAGAGAGTGGTGATACAATGTCGGAGGCAAAAAAGAAGCAAATGCTTTCTGCATAAGGTGGCTTTTGAGAAATTTACATTCATTTTTTAAATCTTAAATTATTGCTGTGTCTTACAGTGACCAGAACAACTGTATATAAATTCAATGGGGTCTTTCCATTAATAGTCTCAAAAAAAAAAAGAAAAAAAGAAAGAATACGACACACATGGGTTTCTGAGTGATTCCTTCACAGTGAGTAGTTTCGTGATAATCTGGCTGTTCTCTGTTTCCATTATAATTAGAAAAAAAATGTTTTCCAGACTAGATCTGTGAATTCTCCTGAAAGAATTCCATTTTTGGAAAGTAGACGTATTTGGGAAATATCATCAAAACAAATTGTAGAGAAAGAAAATACTAAATAGCACTTGTTGTCTTAAACTAAGCCAGATGCAAGAAATAATCTTTCTTTCTTATTACTGTGCTTATCATTGTGATCACTTAACTTTTGTGTATGTCTCACACTAAAATGTCTCACTAGAAGTACAGAGTAATGCTAGCTTCATCTAGCACTGCCAAATTTGCTTGTTTTTCATCTCAAATACAATTAGTATCTTGAACTGACTAACAGCCAAAAGGCTTTGAATTAGGGAAGCATCTCACAGGAGAACCATGAAAGCAGCTCATCTGAGAAGAAAATATTGATGCTGCTGAGAGTCAAAGGAGAAGTGTAATGTTTGCATTAATTCTCTATGGCACCTCCTAAAAGAAGCAGGAAAAGCAGCAGCAGAGCATGGTAACTGGAAACTGAGACTGTTAATTGACTATTAAGACTGTTCCAGCATGGAAGAGCTGAGAGTGCATCAGCTGAGAAGCCTGGACGACTAGGAGATCATTTGTGACAGGCACCCAACTAGCCTTAGGAGCCTGTTCAGGTCCAGCTTTTCCAACAGATATAACCAGCATCCTGGTATCAGTCATCTCTGTCCACAAGACGAAGAGATAGCGTCAAAGAAGAGCCAACAGTGTTCCCTCAAAAAGCCATAAAAACTGAGAGGAAAGGGATCGGTGATGGAGGAGACTGGGATCCTGCTTTTGCTAATTGGGCAAGTTGGTTCATATGAGGGAGCCATGGAGAGGACCTTAGCTTGGTGCTGTCCGTAATCGCCTGCCTATCAAGAAGGGAGCAATCCTGTGCTTATTTAGGACCCAATCCCTGGAAAAGAAGCACACACTAATATGACTTGAAAATATAAGCTTGCAGAAAGCAAGAGTTGAAATCATAAAGTTGAACTGTAACTCAGGCCAACATACGTCCTTAGGTATATATATCCAGGTGGCTCTTTAAGTGTTGGTGAAAGGTGTTTTGCTGAACCACACCTGAAATTTAGAAAGCAGATCCATTGTTGGCATCAGCACTGAGAGTCCTGCCAGAGTCTCTGCAGTGCATAAACCCCGAGCTGGGACCACCACGTTTACAGAGAAACTCCAACTGTAGGGCCCGTCAAATGACTCATCCTTGTGCTGAGATTGTCAATGTCTTTCTACTCATTCTCAGATTTTTATCTCCCATGCATTTTCCAGTTCTTGTGGACAGTTGTCAGCTGTGTTATCATATTCTACTTCTGCGTGCTTCAAAGGCAGAAGTTTTCCTTAATACAGAGTTATTTTTGTAGTTTAACTCGGACCTTTGTTTTGCTTCCAAGGCTATAAATAACTCAGCCCTGATCTGGAATTTAAATGCTATGAAGAAGAAGTCAGTCTCACACTGTAATATGGAACCACATCTTCCTTTAAATTAAGTCCTCCCTTGCGTTTTATATTTTCCAGCCTTCCTACTGCTCATTTCTCTTTAATAATCTTGGATGATGCTATTTCTAATGAGTTTCTGTGGTTACACCCCACATTCAGCACTTAGCTGGCAGCCGCACACTCACCCAGACCCTACTTGGGAGTTTAACAGTAGTCACTTAACAATAATGGGATTCTCCCACAGTATGCAGGAATGCTACAAGTGAGAGTTCCTCATATCCTACATGCTATGAACAACCTCACATAAGCCCAGGAAGGAGCTCAGGCTGCTACATATAATCTTGCTATACAATAAGCATAAAAGGTACCAACCAAATCTAGGCTTTTGATGTGGTCTGCTTTAAGTTACAAGAAAAAAGATCTCCTGATGGCCCACATGGGCTGTTAACAAATTTTAATTTAGGTGCATTGGGTTTATTCATTTCTCTAAGCCCACCAAAACATCTTCTTTCAGGACCGAATGAGAGACTTTATGCATAACTGACCATAAGGTTTTAATCAATATCTGCCTAAAAAAGGGAGTTTGTTAGGAAAACGAAAATATTTGTTTCCTTATTGTCTGAGCCCTCCAAATTCATTGGAGCATCTACGTTTAACGCCCACTAGATTTCTCAGGGATATAGGCGTCTACTGAAATCCTTGCCAGATTTGAAGAACTCATGCACATGCATAAAGCCATACTGAAATGGGGGTTAAATTACAGGGACTGTTACACAGCGTATCATCCCCTACACACATACCATTTTTGTCTTTCTCAGTTTCTCAAGCATGCTGTCTCCACTGAATCCTAGCCTCAATTGATTTTACATTTTGCCAGTGATTTTCTATTCCTTTCTGCCCACTTCTCTACTTCCCCTATTCTTTCCCTCCATTTGCTCCACATGACTTTGTTCCCCACCTCTTGATTTTCTAGGCCCAGTGTAAATTTTCATTTGTTCCACTCTCTGTAAACAGAATTCCTTCCTCCTCTTCAAATCTCCCCTTAAATCTACACTTGGAATTGAGTTGAGTATTGACTGTAAACCATTCTCCCAGAGGCTTGGGGAAATTTGACTGTGCTTACCCATAACTGTGAGGAATGAGGTTAGCTGACATCATGCTAAACATGAGGGATTCTGGCTTGTCAAAGCTCTGCAGGTTAACTGCAGCACTCTCTTCTATCACTATACAACACCTTTGTTTTCTCCCCATAATCTCATTCCTCTCCCAGATAGAAGAACTAAATTCAGTTCTGTAAAATGCTCTTCATTTGTTTTCTTTCTGGAAAGTTTTTGTATGTCTGTGAAATAAGTGAAATTCAAAACGGCTGCTGAGGAGACATCTTCACACACCTCAATCAACCACACTTTTGTTCAGCTTTCATACCTCCTGGGATCTGTTTCCAGAACCCTTTGCTAGTCCCTCAGAATGAGAAGGATCATTAACTAAGCAAAAATTGATTCATTATAGTGAGAAAAATTTTCAGCAGCTATGTGTTGTTAGCCCAAACCACAGACTGCTGTGATCTTATGAATACACAGGAGGAAGCCATGGAGAATTTTCACACACAAAAAGCCTTGGATGATGTCAGCGCTTGAAAGTCTGGAGGCCAGAGAGGTTCATGAAAGTCCTGTTGGGGTAACTGAGATTCAACAGGGCAGCTCCTTTCCCTCATTAGATTAGTCCATCAAAATCATTAAGAAAAGAACAAGCATTCATCCTCAGTGACTGTGGAAAAAACAAACTGCAGGCTCCACAAACGCTATATAAGCAAGTGCAGGAATGTATGTCCTGGCAACTGATGTCCTTGAAACAACAATATTAAAAAGGTGAGAACTGTCTTTATTCAGAAACTTGTAGAACATATGCTTGAAAGAACCCGTAGAGGTCATCCTGTTCACTCCCTTTTTCTGAGGCAATATCAACTCTCCCTAATGTTGAGTGGGCTTGCTCTGAAACTTAATATCCATCTTGATACTGAAATTGCTGTTTGACTGCCTATCAAAGCTTTTAAAATAAAATGATGGTGAATAACGTTAAGAAAATTTACACCTCCTACTTCGGCTGGCATCTTTTTTTAACACTGTTAGTGAGCAGAGCCTGGAGAGTTCTGGGAATTTTCCCCCTCATCTGACCACAGATTTTCAAAAAAGAAAATTTATTCTATTGAAAACCTATCGTGTTAAAGCTAAGAGGAATCATAGCTGTCAGTCAGAGAAGGGGAAGAATATTCTTACCATTTATTTCTGTAAAGCTAGTAGAAATCATGTTACTTTATAGACAGTAGGAAGAAAACAACCTTGCCCTGGGAAGATAAATTCAGTGTATAAAATAGTGTAAAATGATAGTCTAGAGGGAATGGCAATCGGAGAAATCAAGTGAGTGGGAACAGTGCTCAATGGAGTGTTTTGTATGAAGAATTCAGGTCATTTATTTCATTGCTGTTTCATGTTGTCTCCTGTGGAAGGAATAAGAAAGGGGGGTTAATTTGCTCCCCATTATGATCAGACAAGAGAGGGGAGAACAGAGGAGGCTGGTTCAGAGTCCAGCTTCAGAGCAGCAAGAGGAAAGGTGTTTGTCTAAGGAGGCATTTAAGGGAAGGAAGGGAGAGCTTTGGTACACAAGAACAGGGAGACGGTTCTAAGCAAGTGGGCTAGGCACAGCCATCTGTGACAGCAAACAAAAGGAACCTTAATCAAAGTGGATTGGAAAGCAAGTGAAACGAACTAAAATGGGGAAACGAGCACCACTACATCCACTTTGAAGACCAAGTCTTGTACTGTGCATTTGAAAAGGCTCAGTGTAGCAGGAGGGAGAGATGTCGCTGTAGCTGCAGTACTTTAAGAAGAACATCCTCCATAAAAGCTCCTTTAAGTTTATGAAAACTGCCACATCTGCAGCACAGCCTCCTCTAAACCCAGATAACTGTTGTTCATTACCGTTAATGAAAAGTCATGGTCAAAGCAAACATTGGCATATTTTCAAGCATTGGCAGGAACACTTCTTACGGTATTTCCATGTTAACTTCCTAACAGACTTCACAGTAAAATACTAACACGACTAGTAATTATTGCCGATTTTAACAAAAAAAGTTTATCACTGGCAAATAATAAATACAACACTCCTGCAAATTAACAATTTTTCTATTCCTGACTCCTTGCAGAGGAGCCTCCTTAGCAGCAGGCTTTTTCACCCAGCCTTGGTCATAAGCGTGCTCAGCTGCCTCTCAGCACCAGGATAGCCCAGGCTCAGCACAGCTCCTCTGATCTGGCTGCTCTTTTCAGCTTGTCGTAGGAGAACAGCAAAGGTAGTGCTACCTCATAGTCCAAATTAATAGCAGCTATTGTGGGTGTCACCTACCTGTCATGTCTGACTCACCCCACCATCTTTCTGTTGTTTTCATTTAAATATTTAAACACTCAAATATTCCAGCCACTTTACATTTCACCTTCTCAGAAAGAAGCAATGTTTCAGAGGTGTTACCATGGAAACAATGGAGTGAGGAGGCAGCTAAACATGAAAGAAGGTCGTCCAACAGTAAATCCAGAGACATGCTTTGGGGTAACTTGAAATTAAAAAATGTATAATTAATTTGGCTGCTGCTGAGCATGTGTTTGTGCTTATTGCTTTCTTATAAGTGACAAGAGGCTGCCTTTTTGCCTGTGACAGGGAAATAAAATTTCCCTGTGCAGAATTTTCAGTACCTAAAGTCCTTTTTGACACAAGAGATAAATACCACTCTTTGGAGATGACCACTGGAGTTAGTTATCAGCAAGGTCAGGCAACTGAAATGGTATTGTTAAGGGTCAGCAACACCAGCTTCTTCAAACAACTCAGTCCCTACTGATAGCAGGGGGCTGTGAGCGTTGGAGAGTTGTGATCCAAGATATTTGCAAAGTTTAATCAGATTATGGGAAAAAGAAGTTTAGCATTAGTGGAAGTAAAAATGCAGCTAGATATGGCAAGCCCCTTCCAATTATGCAAATGAATACACAGAGCCATTCTGCTCAGAAGTGGGTATTAAATTAACCTTGTGGATAAATATAAAAGCATACCTTTGCCAATCTGTCACCATATATCCTGAAATACCGTAATTACCTCTCTTGGTCTGTGCTCACATCATAAAGCAATTTCCTGTGACTTTACACAGCCTTAGCTTTACTGAACTACGTGTTGTCTGTAGTGAAGGTAAAAAAGGAAAATCCAATGTTTCAACTGTGTGTGAGGCAAGAAAAGCTAAAAAAGACCCTGCAATGAAAATCATAGTCACTTCATGCATTGGCAAGTTGACCACAGAAACACTTAATACGTTTAAATATGCCATGTAAAATGTTCTATTCAGACCAGGTTCAAAAACAGAACATTACAGACTTGAGCTTTAGTTGCTTTTCATAACCCTTTAGATCATGCTTAAAAACATCGTACCTTCACTTTTGGGCGAAGGAAGGCTCCTGGGAGATATCTAAAACCTTTCCCTAGTGCTGGAAATTGTCTTGATGATTAAATGAAAAGCCAATCTAGTGGCCATCAGTGGGCCACTAGAAAAGTTCTGTCATTGTAGACTGGCAGAGTAGGATACGTCTCCAGCAAACCAATAGCTCTGGTTTGACTTGTACGCTGAGCACCTGGCCGTTTTTGCCCAGCATGGCCTATAGTACCCACCCCACAGCTGGTGGCCTGTAGGGTCCACCCCACAGTTGCCCTCCTCAGGAAGGGTGCCAGCACCTGCTCAAAGGGTCGCCCTTGGGACCAACCAAGTTTTTTTACTGACTTTCAGTTTCTGAAGAGTCTTTTTCCTTGGAATAATGGTTTTCTCCTTCACATGGATCCACAAGGAGATGGAAGCATTACTGGTGGAGCTTCTTATTCAGAGACTTGGCAGTCCACTCTGTGCTGGTAAAAAGCTGCCACTGCACATTAGGAGTGCCTTGGGAGAGAGAGGCAATGAGACACTGATTTAACCATGCACTATTGAGAGTGCCTTTCTCCTGGAGGTTTGGGCAGAGGGTCAGATGGTAAATGAGATATCCACATAGCTACAACTTCAGTAAACTAGGAGGGAGCATGAGGGGGCTGATCTGCTGAGGCTTGGCACACGGATGGGACCTTGCTACCAGCAAACCCCGAGGAGCAGATCCTACCCATACCCAGCTGGCTTGGGAGCACGTGGAAGCAAACGGCCAGGGCAATTCACAACAGGCTAGCAGAGCATCAGGGCATCAGGCAAGTCATAATGGTCATCATAGAATATATTCACTCCGCAGCTTTTGATAAAAGATAGTTTATACAATTCTCTACAAAAAAGAAACTTATACCAAATCTCTTTGAACCAGCATAACAGTACAGCTAAATAAATGTTTATCTGGAGAAAACGTATCCGCTGTCTATTTCACAATCATTTTAAAAAAGAATTGAGTTGCGTTTAGCCTTGTGACTGATGTAGTCTCACAGAATTAGTTATGCTGTTGGCATTGACTGTGCAAAGGAAAAGAAGAGATGGGCTGTGTTTTATGCAATTTGGTTTTGTCACTGTTGGAAATCTATCATACTTTTCCTGCCCAAATTATCAAGATGGTTGATAAGCTGGAAATAAATCAGATCATTGAGGTGAATGTTACATAGCAAGCTATTGTGTAATTGAACTGCATTTCCTATCTTAGCCTTCCAAACTCTTACAAATTAATTAAAAAAAAAGAAAAGGCAAGTATTCTGCAAGATTTAACTAGCCTTAAAATTTGATTTTCAGTTTTTAAATTAATCCTAATTAATGGATTTTTAATTATATGCAAAGCAAACCCACAAAATCTCCAGAGGCTTAGCTGTGACTTTGCCATGAAAACCAAGCAAAAGGACACAGCTTTGTTTTTGTTGGTTTTTTGTCCCCCCAGAACAGATCAGGAGCTTCCAGAGTGGGGCTGCCTCCTGCTTTCCTTCTGCTCCGTGCCTGGCACAGCCTACCCCTCCATGTGCCATGGCTGTGTTAGCTGCCGTGGCAGACATCCTGTCATGCCCGCTTGCTTGAGGTGGGAATGCAGCAACCCCCAGACTTTGGGATTTGCGCTGCTGCACGGTATGTGGCAGTTAGGACGCCAATAAGCATATACACCGCTACTCTTTTTTAAATATTTACATCAAGTACCCTTCCTGAACAAAGAACCAATTCATCTCTTGTCTGAAAAAATCTCTTTACCCTCCTGCTTTTCTCAGTGTTTCTGTCTGAGTTGCTGCTCACTGACTCACTGGACCCTGGACCAAGTCCTAAGAGAAGAAAAATCTTTCAGCTCGTGGTCAAGTCTCTGAGCAAGCCAGTCATCAAGAAAAAAACCCACTTAAAGTCACTCATAGCATAACAATCATGCACAGGGTCTGATACTTTTTTCTCCGTATTTCAACAGGCAGATGAACCAATTAATGTGCGGAGAGTTACATGAAACCCAGACTGGGTTTTGCTGTCACCGACACAGTGCCCCTGGCTCAGAGCTTTGTGGAGGGGATTACACCGAGGTACTTGTGAGCAGCAGACACTGAGCATTGGCATGCTTACCAGTGATTTTCAAATGCTGACTTACAACAGGTAAGTATCCCAGCTGCTACTTTTATTACTTACAGGCTATTAAAAAAGCCACAAGAAGAAAATCATTACCATAGAATCCAAAACACTGAAAATCTTTTCTTTGCTTTGATAAAATACCTGCCTAGTATGAATGCTCGTGATTTCTGCAGTGAACTCAAAGGTATTAAGGCATCATCACGCTTTTAAAAATCTAGTGCTATTTAGCAAGTAAAACATTTTACAGTCTCCGACTTTACTGAGAAGTGGGCTTAGGCGGGAGGGAGATAAAATGTTTTACCTCTAGTTAACTGTACTTTTAAACTTCTCAGTCATATCTGTTTTGCTACCTGAGGAATTTTAAGGAAGTGAAATCAAATGTCTATCTGATTTTAGGTGATGTGCAATATTTATTCTGAAGGTTCATGCAGCTTCTTTCACTCCTGAATTATTTACAACATGCACACACTGTCATGTCTCAATAGATCATTCTATAACTCTGTCAAGTAAAATGAAAGTAATTTGCACATTGTAAATATATACGTCTGTGTCTGTATGTAGAGGCTTAGTGAGAATCAGTATTAATGATCATCCATCCATGCAAAGGACTGGAAAATGTAATTTATTAAAGACAGGGAAAGGCTTTGCAGGTGGAAACAAATACAAAATCCAGCTAGTCCAGTATGTATCTTGAACACCAATTAGTGCTGGGGGTTACAAAAGAAGGTTGAAGAAATCGAGTCTCAACAAGAAGGCTTGTTTTTAGTGCCAGGTAGCTGGAGATTAGTTTAAATCCTGAAACTTGGAGGAGTTTGATCCTTCAGTAGGTTTTTTTTGTTTGTGGGTTGTTTGGTTTTTTTCAGTTTACACTAGCTAATGAGTCAGGGTACCTGTTATACTCATAAACATCCAGCCTCTCCATGAATCTTGCTAATTTCTAGTCTGTACAAACAGCTAACAGGATGTTTCTCCTAACCTGGCTTCATACATTTTTCCTTTGTGCTGAGGAGTTATAAAGGATTGTGCATATTTGCTTATGAAATGGTAATTGATGTGATTTACATTAAAAATCCATGTTGGCAAAAGTATTTTCTTTTTGAGAACGTGGCTAGACTTTTCTCCAGATGTATAATTATGCTTTGGGGTTTTAAGATTGATATGATGATGATGCATTGTAGGGCTAAAGAGCTGCTGAAGACGTATGTATATTTCATACCCTTTATTTTTAAAATCTTATGCAGGAAGATATGTACTGCTTCACAGGGGAGTATGCAAAAGAACAGCGCAGGGCAGAAGGAAATCCAAAACTGGGAACTAGAGATATGGTAATTCAAATATATGCTATTCCTAAAGACTGTGGAAACACATCTGAGTGAACTTTGCAGCCTTGAGATTCAGTGAGAGCTTGGGAGCAGAGTCTGGCAGTAACCCACTGCTTAGCACACGCCATCCTGCCCCACAGAGACCCAGCGCAAGTCCCATGTTGTCAAAATAGCATTCATGTTTTGTGTGAATTTGCACATGCCTTAGAGTGGAGCTTTCTATGCATGCAATGAGGCAGGATAGAGGACAGACCAAGTGGAGGGTGAAAAAGATGGGGAAGTAGAGGGAGCCAAAAGCAAAGTCAGCAAAAACACTGGATGTTAGGAAAGCCAAGGTTTGTCTATTGCTTGTTTCTAGGAAGCTCCAGCCATCTTCTCCAGGATGACATCTTCTCAGATAAATATGGAAAGGCTAATTTCCTGCATGATCTGTTGGACGTCTTCCTTCCCAGTATATGTCTTCTCAGAAGGGAGTTGAAGTATTAGTTTAAGAGCCTGCTGAAGATGGCAGAATATGCACTTCTGTTGAGCGTGCCATCCCCAAGCGTCACACAGAAATGCAGCAGCAGGGGTTGATGTACCAGAGACTGGGTTAATATTTTTGATCCAGTGGGTGGTGAAGTGTATTTTCCACTAAAGCACTGATATCAGCAACCAAGTAATTCTTGTATTTTGCATTGTCATGATTAGTCACACCATTTTCACCATAACCGAAAAAGAGAAATAGGCACTGGGAAATCATCACTGAGCACATGCCTTTGTGGTTTGGAGAGGATGGGCGGGAGTTGGAGTGCAGAGGAATGTATTTCAGGTCTTTGTGACCCTGCCCTGTGAGCAAGAGGAAAAAGTATGGGTTGTTCAAGGATGTGTTTGTCAATGCCAGAAAGGGAGAGAAAGTTGGAAAAAAATTATATATATATATCTTTCTATTATTGGAAGTCTTCTTTCTCATCTTATTACCTTTGCAATTACATATTTTAATTTTCATTTTAGTACACAAACTATATTCAAATGCATTTGTGTCTAGAATCCTGATCATACCAAACCTTGTTGCTCTCTGCTCTGCTGATGTCACTGGACTTTGAGAATTTAGTCTAATGTGTTTTGACCAGTAGTAAGCCAAATGCACATATTCACAGACATTTCAGAAGTTCATTTTGGACCCAAGTCTACTGCCAACTTCAGATGCTTCAAATTTTGTAGCTTATTTATCTATTGGAAGAGCTATTGAGAATATTTTACAAAATGCTGCATTTTTATTAGAAAAGAGTATTAATTTCTTTTGTACCTTGTCTTTTTTTCTTCCATATTCTCTGTCTGCAGCCATTCATCCACATTTGAGGTTTTCTAGATCTACTTACAAAGCTGTATGAGATTCTGTCCTGCTGATCACATCAGAACCCCAAGCCACAGGCAGCCAGTTCCTTCTGCAACTGAGACTCGCCTGTCTGGCTAGCCTTCCACCTCCAAAGTCTTTCTCGGTGTCACTCTTCATGCCCTCTGGCAAGCTGTTTCTTCATTTTTCTAATCCTCTCCACATGATTTTTCTGCTTCTTCCTGCTGCTCACACAGAGAGCGTCTATATTCACAAACAGTCCCCTGGCAAACACTCATTTTTGACCA
Organism: Limosa lapponica baueri; assembly: GCA_002844005.1. Classification (NCBI taxonomy): domain Eukaryota; kingdom Metazoa; phylum Chordata; class Aves; order Charadriiformes; family Scolopacidae; genus Limosa; species Limosa lapponica. The sequence continues at coordinate 42,685 of KZ507132.1, read as the reverse complement.
GTCATACACGTCTGTGTTCACGCAAAGTCTCCCATAGTTCCTGCTATAGTATTCCACTAAGAAACTTAATCGTTTCCTGCATTTCTCCCAAATTAAGAGTATCTGGAATACCCTTTAGTATAACAATACTGTGGGGGGCTGATTTTGATCTCTCACAGATATTAATGAGGATTAATTACATAGAGGGTGATGGAAGCAACCCCAGATGAACCTAGAGAGTGCCCTTCAGTTTCAAGAAGTACCACATAAATCACTCTCTTTCACTCTTTCCCATGGGTTTGCTCATCAGAGATTAGAGATATTAGCAAGTATCTTTAAACTAGTCACAGGAAAAGGCATTATTCAGTAATGCACATAAGAGAGAGACCTCTGTGTTTATGAAAACAGAGGTATGAAGAAACCATTTACCTTTTCTAACATCTTATTTCCCTTTGCTGGGCTAGGCCAGCTGTGCTAAAAAAAAAGGAAAACAAAGAATAGCCTCCAGGCAGATGCATTAGTCTCTGCATCAGTATCAGTTTCTCTGCTCCTCCAAAAGTGATTTCACAGTAGGAATTCCAGTAGGAATTAAAATACTTTCCTACAAAAGACACAGAGAGAACAAGGGCTGCTTGCTGCAGAATACAGATGGGACTCCTAGTCACTAACAAAGCTGATATTTTTCCTTGGTCCATACCATCACATACACACAACCGTAAAGCCATAAAAAGCTCTCATTAGCCAGCAAAACACTGAAACTTTGAATGGCTCCCAGCCCTATATTACAAAATTTTTGAAGAACACAAAACCCAAGGATTTATTTGTCAGTTCAGCCACTGTTCCAGCTTTCAGCATTCAAATGCTATTTGTGTTTTTTAATGCACCAGTTGTTGTGATCAGGACCCTGACAAGGTTATGACTAAAATGGGGCACAAAACCTAGAGAAATCAATGGGATTTTTTTTTTTTTTTGCTTAATAGGAATCAGATCTTTTCCTTACACCGTACCAAGCCGTAGAAAAGAGATGACAATGCAGAAAAGAGTAAGAGTAATAAATGAATTTTGCCCAATCATCATTATCCAACTATTCCTTATAATCATTCCAGGAAGAATAGCTGCTTTGGATCAATTTGGGTACTGCTCTCTGTGGACAAGCTGAGAAAGATGAAAGGAAAGACTCAGCAAACCTCGGCTGATGTTAACAACTGTGATGGATCCAGGCTTCTGAAATCACCATCTGATGTAGATAAACTTGTACACAGGTCAACATAAAAAATCAAAGATAATATGCCTCACCAAGTCTTCCCAGTGCTCTGTTTGAGCATTTTTGAGGCTTGTATAACAAGACTGTTTTAGAGAAGTGGGAATTAAGGAAAACTTTTCTGTAGAGCCCTGGCAACATAATTCTGGTAATAACCCAGTATTAAAATGTGATTCTTTTATTTGGAGAAATCCCAGAAAAACCAATAGTGTGTGGAGAGAAACCGCAGTTTCATTTGTATATCTGAGGAATTCCCTAAACAAAGAGTTTTTCCGTATCTGCAGAAAAAGATACTGTTTGTTTATACAATAGATATGCACCTCTGCACCTCTGCAATGCTTGTTTCATATTTTATCTAATAAAGCAAAAGTTTAATAATGGTAGCATTTCAGAAATAAAGAAGTAGAAATCCCATTGAGATAAGCTCAGCTACAAATAAAGGAACCAAAACAACTGCTACAGAGCTTACACAGTTGGGATAGAAAGTCGTATAATCCTGGCAAAGTCAAATGGAAAACGGTACTTAAACCAAACCATGATATCGCTGCAGCTGCTATTGAGAATGACTTACAAAATAGATTGAATCTTTTAATGCAAAAAAAAGAGTAACAAAGAACAAACTAGGACACTCACAACGTGTGTCTGTGTGTTAGAAGGAACCTCAAAGGAAATGTAACAATTCCCCTGAAAACTGGACCTCGTTTATAGGATGTGCCACTAATTAAGGCAACAACTATAATGCATGAGGGGAACACAACTTCCCAAGTTGTATATATATAAACAGTAAGGGAGCAGGAAGTCTCTTTTGCATGCACATCAGTTTCTGTTACATTTCTCCATTCTGGCAGGAATTATTAAATAGATTTAAAAAACCCTAGAAAATCAGCAGCATGCACCAATGTGCTCAGCAGTGCAGAAAACACTTGACAATTCTCTAATTACCAGGGCACACCTAGCAAGTTAACCTTTTGTATTCCCATGCAGACTACCAGGCAATAGGTGATACATGTTTTTCTACGCAGGTCCATGGGAATACGGGGCTGTATGATTACAAAGTGAGAACAGCGTACCATCTGTCTACCTAATACCACCCATGTGGCAAGCACATCACTATTTTAAGCCTCAAACTCCTCGGTACCAAGGAGGCAGAAGACAAGTGTTGCCATTACGTTGTAGTTATATTTGTGATGTGTGTACATTTTGCCTGGGAGTGAAATCTCAAGACTAGTAGCCAAAAATATTTGGAGAGTTATCACAGTACCGATGCTTTGGACTTTTCACTACACCAAATGATACTTCGTTATCCCAGAAAGGGCTAAATTGTTACCTAAAACTAATGTATTTGCAAAATGCAGAAGAATAATTCTTGTCTGTGTCTATGAAGATTGAGTTAAAGAAGGGACACCAGTAAGAAGAACAACCCAGTGGCTAAATGTCACATGCATAAGAAGCCAGATAAATACCCAGATCAGCTGGCACCAAACCATATGCTGGGTTGCTAAGAGTGCCCAAATCTAGCAAAGGAACATCTCCATGCACTGAAGTCAAGAATGACGGTTACTAGAATGTAAATAGCAAAACTAAACACGAAGATCATGTCTATGAAAGAAGTTGTCTATGAAAGGAGTTAATAAATTCATATTGCAATCATTCTGTGAATGTGTATCATAAGGCATACTCTGTATCCATATATATGTGTCCGCTATGAGAAAAGTGATGAGTTAACTAAGCCCTGATTTCCCTTAGCAACAGAGACTGTTTCCCTCTCAGTTTAGAACAGTAGCGCTTTCATGCTTTATTACCATCTAGTTTTCCAGAGAAGTTACCTGTGGCAAGAGTGCGTGTCTCCAGGAACTTCAGAGCCCTGGCACTTGGTCCTGCCTCTGCAGCTCGGGTTTGAGTGCTCCCCCCAATAGCTGATGTTTGGCCTATGTCTTTTCTGAGAGCTGATGCTCAAATCTCGAGACAATGAATATTTCATCATCTCCCACCATTATATTTTTGCCTGGTGTTTGTAGTGACTATACATACTCATGTCCCCATGAAATAGGATTCTATCCTTTTTCCCCAAAACATTTGGATCCTTACATAACCCCAAAGTTCTCAGGCTGCTTTAGTTTACTGATCATCTTTGCAAGCTGGAGTAGTACTGGTACTGTAGTTCCAGCTACAAAATCAGCTGTTGTGCTGGGTTACTTTTACTAAGAACTATTCAAAATGTTCCTCTATCTGGGAACAGCTTATTGCCCATTTTCTTTGCTTTTTCAGCACTCTTTAAAAATCTTAGTTATTTTATCTGTCTGTTCAACTTTGCCCATTCTTGAGTCAACATCATTGCTTTGGAAGTGTGGGATATTTTTGCTGCTTACCCTTTTGCAATTAAAAATCCTGTAATATTTTGCCAAATATCCATACCCTAGCTCATTAGATCTCTGCTATCTTTGCTCATCTTGCTTCAGTGAAGAACTTTTCTCATATTCTAGGTACCAATGTATCAATGTACCTGGAAAATTGTTAGCTCATATTCCAAGTATCAATGTTTGAGTGATTCAGAGATATACTAGAAAGAACGACCTGAGTGTAAAGAGTTAATTGGGTTTGTACAGACATTGTGTACTTCTCACTGATTCATTGGTATTTCACAAGAAGTTCGTGTCTGTATTGTTTGCAGTTTATTTTCTGTTGCAATCTTTTCATACTGGAAGGCTGCTCTAGATAAGACAACAGTTGTCTGTCTGTCCCTCTGTCATTCCCTTTCTTGTAGTGTGGAGCAGAATTGCAGTTCCAACAGGATTCACCAGAAGTGTTTTGGGTTCCTTGTGGCAACACTGAAGGGCTTTGAATTGCTCCCTGTCCTTAGATTTGTAAGTCTAAGTCCTAATATGGAAATACACTATTGCAGGGTACCCTCCATCGTGTCAAGGGTAGTTTTACTCCATTGGCAATACAGAACCTGATGTCTACAGCTCTCTGCTGAGTTCATATAAGTTTTCTGAGCATTCCTAAATAGAGAGACTTTGCTGTACTTTGATGTGAAAGCTGTCCATCCTCCCTGTGGTCCACAATCTATGTTCCCTCCGCTAAATGACTCAGTTTTGCTGTGTGACAATTCAGTTTCTCCTCTTGCTCTTAGAGAAAATGTTTACACTCTTTTGATCTTGCACTGCTTTTGCTTGCGTATCACTGCCTGACCTCTGCAGTTAAGGCCAATCAGGTATTTGAAAATTATTTACCTTCCAACATATCATATTCATACCAGATCTCACATTTGGAGTTGACTAGTTTTGTCTTTGTATGGTGATTTTTTGTTTTTCATTTTACTTATTTGTAAACTCTGCAACAATTATTGCACGTGGCCCAATATGTAGGACATTTTCTGCTAGCATTCTCCACTTGCCATCATATCTTCATGTTTTCCTTTATATTCAGTTTGTTTTCTCTACCTTTTGCATTTGCACGACTATTGGTGTGTTTTCCTTGTTTTTCATGAGCAAACTAATTACCTCAGTCTCTTTACCTCTTATGCTCTGCATTTGCAGATGAATGTGTTCACATGTACTTGCCTGTGGCTCTTAGTAGAAGTTAATGTGAGCTCCCCGAACAGTCTTAGTCAAGCACATTTGTCTTGTCCCTATCATTTCTGACACATTCACCTTTTTAGAAGTGACAATACAGGAGCTGACTACTTTGTGATATGCTGGTCTATTGTTTCTCCAGATCTTTTCTCACAAAGAAACCTTTTATTTATGACATCTTTTGAAAGATTAAATGGTTTTTAAAGCATCACTAGGATTTTGTCTTTGGTTTGATGTTCCTGCTAATGTATGTAGAAGTTTTTACCAGTCGTAGCTGTCGGTGTGGCTGAGCTCACTCTGATTTGCATTATATCTACATCCTAGTGCTACTAAACTGATCCTCCTTTAAGTCCAGCCCAGCAGGAGTAGAAAAATCTACAGTGTTGCTATAATCAGGTTTGGTTTATTATTTTTTTTTTCCTTCTTTTCCTTTGTGCTATTCAGTATTAAGACAGACAGATATCCCAGGCTATGCAATGGGCTAGTCCTTTCTCCAATTACCTGTCCACTCATCTAGCACTTCCTGAAAGTAGAATGCTCTGAACTCTGAGGTACAGTCATTCAACAGCCTCTCCTATATGGAGTAGGGCCTACTGAAGACGACAGGTCAGTGCCTTGCTCAGCTCTATACTTCTGCATTACCTTTGACGAGTCATTCATCCTGTCTGTACCAAGATGACTAATAATTAAATTGTGGTGTTTATGCCAAAAAGGACTGCTCCATAGTGACACAGATGCACAGGGACCATTATGAAGTCAAGAAAGTTTGCAGCAGAGGAGTCACCAGTATCTTGCCCCTCAAGCTGAATCAGATCCATTACAGGACAGAAAAAAAATATTCCCATTGTTTCCCTTTTTCCTCCTCCAGGCTACACAGAGATCAAGCCAGTTTTATTCTCTATTACATTAAAGATACTTTCAAAATAAGCTTTTCATAAAACTTCTACCAGACTTGGATGCAGTCCCTGTGTGGATATATATATAAGAATGCTCCATACAGATGGGATTGTGTGGGCACATTGTGTGCCCTTACCTGGCTGAATATGCTAACAGAAGCATTGCGGCTATTCCCTTCCTCTTCAGAAAAAAACACTTTTTCCTTTAACTGTAACCACTGAGAAGTAATTACATGAAAATAACTGCTCTGCAAACAAGGTATGGGCTCCTGTCTTAGAAAGATCAATGAAGAATGACCAAGAGAAGTGACACTGTAAAAGTTTGATCCAGAATACAAGTCTACACATGAACTGTCCTCCCAAAACAGCATGAGGAGAATGCTTGTAGGGTCACCTATATCCTCAAGTACCAAACGGTTTTTGTGGGATGAGCCAGTTTTCTCTATTGTAGGCATAGTTTTATGTGAAAGATCTTGACTGGCTACATTCAAGACATTTTCCCCAGCTGGTATGCATTTTCAGGGTTTAAACCTGAGCAACATACAAACAACTTGAGTAAAACTGTGCACCAGTTTGTCTTTGCAAGTCATTTCAAATACCAGCAGGGATAAAAAAGGTACAAGAACTTCCCAAGCAACCAAATGAACAAGAGCTCCTTTTCCCTGGAAGCTTTACATATCTTTCAGCTAACTTAAATCTAATGGTAAAACTCAGAGTTTAGGGACTTTCATGGGATTTGTAGCAATCTCAGAAGAATCACAGCCTGGTGGGATGAGGAACAGCTCATACCCAGCCAGTCAGATAATCGTGACCCAGGTGGAAAGTCATTTCATCAACCAGCCAAGTAGAACTCAGCAGAAATTATTATTTTTCTTGGAAGGAAAAGCAACACTGTTTTATATAACCTTTTCTTAAATGTGCAAGAGAGGACAAAAGGAACTGAAAATGTAGTAGCTTTTAGTGCATCTAGCTTGTATGTCATATTTTTTCTAAACGGGGAAGCAAACACGATCCCATCTGAAGATGATGTTAACGCTATTATGCGGACCTACGTTCCTCTATCCTGTTACTCTTAGTTTGCCTGAATTCAAGCAGGTTTTGTGCTCTAATGCACATTTCCATCCAGTCTGATTTACCAGGTAGGAGCTGAAGTACCTCCAAGTCCATGTCCAAGGATCTGCTGGCCCTTGTCAAGGTACAAAAGTACCTTGCATGGACGAAGGGCACATGACACTTGTTTGCTCAGTTACACACAATGACATTAATGTTGCTTAAAAGGCTGGCATTACATCCGGGTGTTTGGCTCAGGGGTCATATGAGTCATGATGCAGTTAAATCAGCCTGAGAAGAGATGAGGAGTTTTTAGACAGAAGAGCAAGTCCCAGGTGGCATGTAAACAGGACGCTGCCAGAACTGCAGAATGATGAGACATTGAACGGTACAGACACCCACCAGGAAGCCAAATGAGTGCACCAGGGAGATACTGCACATGGACCATAGGGCCACTGTTAGAATAAGAGCCACAAAATAAAGAGCATGTCACCTTTTCTGAGAGATTTATATTCATGTGGCTCCCTGTAATGGTAATTTGCTACTGACAATAGCTTTTTTATATGTTCCAGACAGTTGTTTCACTGAGACCATCAGCAGTAAAGAATCTTTGTCCTTCATTAACTTCTCATGCAAGCATTAATTAGCCCACAGATTTTAGTAATAACAGGCTTAGGAAACCGATGTCTGAATGTACCAATAACCTCTGCAGTGAGCTGTGCCATCCATCAGCAAATCCAGGAAAGTAACTGGAGAAGGAATATACTCTTAGAGAGTGGCTACCAAGATCCCCTTTCCTTCTTCACAGGACAGTTGGAAAAGGGATTGAGGAAGCCTGTTTTCATTTTCCAGGCTCATCCTTTTCTTCAGTAGCTTTTAATCACTATGAAGCTTAGTTGTTAATGTCTCAGAAGTCAGACTCCAGCTATTTATATCATTATGTAGTTCTTTTGAAGCAGCATCAAGCACAAAAGGTGCACTGTCCCCTCCTGCCTGTTTCTGTTACTGCTGTTACTCCATGGTAATACTGTGCAGGAGCCTGTGGTGTTGGGCACTATTAAACACTGACCATCAAAGCTGCATGCCCCAAGGAGTTAGAACAAGATAGCTGGTGACATACACCCAGGGAACAGAGTGCAAGGACCAAGGAAGCAGCACTAGTCAGAATGACAAGCACTGATTCGAGCAGATGAGCAGTCCCAACTCCTAGGCTGATTACTGATGGCCCTGGTCCTTGGAAGATGCTCTGTGTGCCTGGATCACTGCATCTACAGGGTGGCCACTGAGGCTGATGGAGCCCTGCGCAAACACCGTGGTCTTCCCACAGGAAGCAACTTTCAAGATTAGGTCCTCTGAATGCACAAAATGCATAAAATCCCCCCAGTCTCCCCAATGACCTTTAAATGGCACATTGTTTGTCAGGTAGCTGAAGGAGATACGTCCTTGGAGTGGGGTGGGGAGAGTGCTAAGGGCATTTATTTTCTGTAACCACACACTTGGGTAGGTGCCTTAGCCCACAGTGCCAGTTTTCTGGCAGTCCCCCAGGCCTCAAGCCACCCCTCCTGCAGTCAGAAAACCTGCCAGCATGCAGGTTCTAGAAAGAGGAGTCCAGCAGAGTGTTCAGCAAACTAATCCTCCCCACCCGCGGGTATCATTTATATTACAGTGGCTGTTAGATGCCATAAGCTTGGAAGAGCACCACCTTATGCTCTGAACTCTGGATTTCTGTGTGATCCTTTTTGCCAGCTCTCCTATTTCTAAAACTCTCATCAGATCACAAGTTAAAAATATTTGCAGTACCATGGCCTGTCTAATCATCTGTATGAGAAGTGAGTTCTCTGTTAGCACCATGCAACAATGAAATCTGCAGTGTCTTTATTTTAGTGTGCTTCCTGGTGCTCTGTGGTACAGTCACTAATGAACTGTAACCTGGGAAACCAATGAAAGTCTGTTGGCTTAATGCATGTGAGAAGTTTGGCTGGATTATGGTGTCTTTCAGAAAGGAAACTGAAGAGATCTTCATTCCCCACAAACTCATGATCTTCAGACTGTTCCTTTAACTAGCAAAGCTTCTTGAAATTCATGGAGCTAGTTTGTTGGGTTTTTTCCTACCTGCAATGAAACAACAACAGGTGTCTGGAAGTGGAAGAATCTCTAGTTACCAGTCCACCGGTAAACCATGTCCCTAAGCACCAGATATACACATTTTTTTAAAACCTCCAGGTATGGTGACTCAACCACTTCCCTGGGCAGCCTTGCCAGGACACAGCTCTCTTTTGGGCAGACTCTGTCTCTGATCCCCCTCTTCTTCCACTGGCTCATTCCAGCAGTCAGCTGGAGAAGAAAAGAAAGGGATAATAAGTGCTGTTGGTGGCAGGAAAGTGCAAGGTCTTCACTGCGACAACTCCCACAAAACATCTGCTCTCTACTGTGGCTGGCCGAGCTCATGCCCTTAGGACAGCACCTCCTCTCTGCATGAAAAAAGGCCTCACCAGATGCCCGTTCCTGCTAAAACATGCCCAGTGGAACTTGGTGTGCCAAGAAAGAGAGGGTGATAGAGGAAAAATGCTTTACTCACTAGGATGTCTAACAAACTGGTTCAAAGCACAGCTGAAGGAGTAGGTCTGAACCAGCCTCCTCCACTGCAACCTGCCAGTTCCTGCTGACCACACTTTTCTTCATACTTTGCTTCAGTGACTTCTAATTTTCCTCTCCCTCCCTAATTGCTTCTCTTTTGCATCCTCTGCAGCAGCAGCCACCTGAGCACCTTTCCCAGAGCTGCATCCTTGATTGTCTACTCTCCATCAATACATGTTCCCTGGTAATCTCACCAGTTACTAGCCAAGCCAATACACATGCTGTCTGTGTGCAGGTATTTGACAGATCTACTACTCCATTCCATCTGGGCCTGCCTTTCACTTGCCTGCAAATCTGCCTGTCTCTCTGGTACCTTCTTATACATACATGATCTCTAACACAAAGTCAACAGGACTACAGTCTGTCCCAACATGTCTCCTTCCTCTAGCTCAGCTGGGATAACACTGCCATCCTCTCGCCCCCACCGCTCTGTGTCTTATCTTCTGTCCCCATGTCCAGGCATCATCTCAGCCTGAGAGGTTGTTTTTACCAGTATCCCTGCTATCTACTTGTCTCATTCAAAATCCTTCTAGAAAATAATTTTCCTGTGCTGCTGCCTGGATCTTCTCCTTTTGCATTGCATGAATGTCTTGTCTTTCTCATCTTTTCACTCTCAGCTCTTCAACGCTCCACCCCATCCTACTTTTGTCTTGTAGTCATTCTCAGAGGGATCAAAACATGGTTCTAAGCAGACTGTGTGTCAGGACCCACTTATTTAGAGCCCAAACGTGCATCATCTCTCTTTATCTTGTCCCTCACACAAGATAGGCACTTGTGAAGTTCCACAGACGTGCTCAAATATTTCTTAAATTCTCTTTTGCCATGATGTCACCAAAATGCTACCAGCTGGTTTCTGGTATCTGGAGCCTCTTGCCTCTGATAAAAAGCATAATGTCTCCACTGGATCCCATGTTTTCCCATTTATCTGTCTGCATCCTGCTGGATTGTATCTTATTCTTAGATGGCAAGCTTGGGGTTAGAGGCAGAAATTGCCTTTTTGTTCTGAGTTTGCAGTCTACCGACCACACTGGGAACGGAGTCCACCATTCCCAAGTCTTTGGTGTTAAAGGGATAAATAAGAGTGGAAATTACAGTAAGAGAATTGTCACAGGGAGAGCAAGTGGCAGCACTGACAACAGAGCAGCGGGTCCCTGCCTTTCCTTCTTGCTGTTTATCCCTCGTGATTCATTTCAGTACCTCTGTGATTCCGCACCTGCACACCTGCAGCCAGCGGAGCAGTAGGAATTGTCACCATCTAGATGTCTCCTTCTAATTATAAGAGTAAGATCACATGGCTTTCTGCCAGCCAAGTAGTTGTAAGCTCTTCATATACAAGAAGCTTTCACTTGAACTTAGCCGCCACAATCCAATTTGCTCGATTTCAGTAAGGTTTAAATTGTTCTTCCTGCTCTTTTTATGCTAACAGCCCCAGAACAGTATGTTAAGAAGATAGAGATAGTGTGTCTGAGAGAGATTTTCAATTGGATGTGTTAAAATCTTCCTTTTTGCCGCTAAAAATGTCTTGGCAAGAGAAAATTACTAGTTGCAGACACGTGTTTCTGTCATATCTATCAGCAAGCAAGCTAAGCTGATTTGCAGCCTTGGACACTAACCATCACTCTACTTTCAGGTTGCTGAGGACTCGATATGTAAGTGTGCCAAAATCTAGGATGTTCCCAAAATAGAATATGCTTTAGGATTCAGCATAGTTAAAGCAGAACATTAAGGTGAAAAAGCAAAGAGTTGATCGTATTTACAGTGGAGTGTAACAGCACCCTCCAAAGAGAGCAAGTCACCTAAATGTTGTACAAGGGAAGATCTCTTGCATTTATTGAAGATGAGGGGACAGAGGGAGAGATAGAACTGAAAGTTAACCGGTTGTGTAGAGGACAGGAAAAAGAAATGCATTTTCCCCAGCTTGAAAGCTGTGCTACAGGTGTTAGATGGCCTCCCGAGCCGAAACAGGCTTTATCTGTAATGAATATTTTCCTTTGATGTTTCTTCAGAGCAACTAGTCTCGGGTGCTGACCACCGTAAACCTCTTAAATTTCAAGTGCTATTTTTATGGCCTCTTTATGATCGGAGTAACCTCACTTAAAGGATTACAGGGGTTACTTCATGTCTTTGTAGCCAAATGCATTCTGGTAAAGATCAGATTGATCTGAAGTCAACTGTTATCTTTAGCTTTGATTGTTAATTATTTGCAAGACCTTTGTTCTTTGATTGTCACTAGGGAATCTTAAATGCAGGGCATGTTAATTAGTACTTGGCTTATCAGCAAGATGCACTTTATCAAATACAAGAATTATATCCATGATATTGTTAGGAGAGGTACCTGAAAGTAAATTTAAAATAATAGTATTCACCTGGTGATTCCCCCAATGTTTTGCTAGTTTGGCTTTAGTATTTGCAACTGTTTTATATAGAGGTATTTAAAAGGGAAGGCAGCCTAGATTGAAGCATTTAGACAAACTAAAGTCAAATCAACAGGTTAATATATTTGCCAGGTTATTCAGTGTCAATTTATAGCAAAATGATGCAGATACTTGCTGCTTTCATGTTAAATAGCATGTCACAGCTGATCATTAGCAAACATCAGAAAACACAGTAGTGATTGATTACACTTTTGTACTAAAGCTCTATACAGCTTTGCAATGAAAAATACAATTAGGCAGACTGTACTTTGAAAAGCACAGTCCAAGTGCCATGTCATGAGACCTGTAATAGTCTAAAGAGCTACTTAATGTCTGCGTACAGTTCTGCCCAGTCATTGGCTGCCTGAGATTCACCTTTTGCTGAATTGCTTCACACCACTTCCGTTTTGAAGAAGAAGGATGCGAGACCCCCAGTGCAGTTCTCGTGTTGCCCAAGCCAAGGTGCACATCCAGAGGAAGTCGTGGGTGGCAAAGGATGAGCATGATTGTATAACGTGTAATCTGGCACCCAGAAATGCTCGTGTTCGTCTGCCACATCTATTTTTAGGCATTCTTCCTGTGGGTGCTTCCTGCAGTCCCAGAGGTCTTAGGTAAATGATTCTTTTAATACACTCCCATTCAAACTATTTGATCTGCGAAAAGAATTACACCAATAAATTGTTGTCATATATTAAGTTAGCTAGAGCAAAGATGCTTAGTATTAAATTTGATTGAAATTATAAGTTCATCCTCTGCCTTCACAGTCTGTTAGAGGGAAAGGTCTCAGAATCACAGAATCAGAGATTGGTTAAGGTTGGAAGGACCCTGGAGGTCATCTAGTCAAACGCCCCTGGTTGAGCAGGGCCACCTAGAGCCAGTTGCCCAGGAGGATGCCCAGATGACTTTGAGTATCTCCAAGGATGGAGGCTTCACTACCTCTCTGGGCACCCTGTGGCAGGGCTCAGTGACCCTCACAGCAAAAAAGTGTTTCCTCATCTTCAGAGGGAACCTCCCGTGTTTCAGTTTGTGCTCACTGCCTCTGATCCTGTCACTGGGCACCACTTAAAAGAGCCTGGCTCTATCCTCTTTAGGTATTTACATACATTGACGAGACACATCCCCTTCCCCCCCAACCCTCCCATCTCCCTGGGCCTTCTCTTCTCCAGGCTGAACAGTCCCAGCTCCCTCAGCCTTTCCTTATAAGAGATACGCTCCAATCCCTTAATTAACTTAATGGCCCATTGCTGGACTCTCTCCAGTACTGGGGAGCGCAGGACTGGACACAGTACTCCAGGTGTGGCTCCACAAGTGCTGAATAGAGCAGAAAGATCACCTCTCTGGACCTGCTGGCAATACTTCGCCTAATGCAGCCCAGGATACCTTTAGCCCATCTTTGCTGCCAGGACACATTGGTGGCTCCTGTTCAACTTAGTGTCCAGCAGGACACCCCCAGGTCCTTTGCTCCCAGGCGGCTTTTCAGCTGGGTGGTCCCCAGCATATATTGGTGCATGGCATTGTTCCTCCCCAGGTGCAGGACTTTGCGCTTCTCCCTGTTGAAATTTATGAGATTCCTGTCAGACCATTTCTCCAGCCTGTCAAGGTCGCTCTGGATGACAGTGTGACATATCAGCCACACTTCCCAGTTTTACTGAGTTTTGCTCTGCCCCATCAGCCAGATCATTAATGAAGATGTTAAATGGGATTGGACTCAATACTGACCCCCCCTTGGGTAAACCACTAGTTACTGGTCTCCAACTTTGTTCCACTGATCACCACACTCTGGGCCTGGCCGTTCAGCCAATTTTCAGCCCACCTCACTGTCTACTTATTCAGCCCATATGTCATCAGCTTTTCTACATGGATCTTCTGGGAGACAGCGTCAACAGCTGAAGTCAAGGTAGACAATATCCATTGCTTTTGACAATCTACCAAGATGGTCATTTCATTGTAGAAGGTTATTGGATTTCTCAAGCATGACTTCCCCTTGGTGAAGCCATACTGACTTCTCCTGATCACCTTCTTGTCAGAGCAGCCTACCTCCAGGATTAAAAGCTATAACAGCAGTATCAAAATCCATCAGCAACTTCTCAAATCTTATCCAAGATCAGCTCAATTTTCTTTCAAAAGCATTAGTAAGACACCTTCCTTCATTAAGTATAGCTGGATCGGGCCCTTTATTAAAGACATTTCCTTTTCTTGCATTCGGTTCTGTTATCAAATCTTCCATGCTATTGCTATGTTCTCCACAAGAACTCTGTGGGCTATTCTAGTTTCAATGGCAAATATCCAATGAGAAAATGTCTTAAGTTCTTTCAATTATTTAAGAGACTGTATCTTGGGTCAGTATGTATTTTAGGCAGGTTTATCACCCAAGAGACAAAAAGGCTCCAGCCTCACAGCTAAATATGTAATTAAGCACCTCTTAAAGCACGGTTACCCTCAAATCACCTTGGGGGTAATGGATAATTCTTAAATAAGAATTGGTTTGAAGTCTGTAACTTTAAGACGAAGAGGTAGCAATAGGATCTTTACAACCTATACCTTCATTGGGATTGAATTCTGTGGGTTATTTATATACTTTTTTGAAAGATGATCTCTATGTAATGAACAAAATTCTCATTTTACAAGGCACTTGCTTCTTGTGTGGGCCTGAAATCTGTTTGTGCAAAGGTATATGGGTCATGATAAGCTTTTCTGAAATCCCTGTTGGTAACATGAAGCAGATGTGCCTTCTACCTCACTGGCAAAGCAATCCACAGACTCTGCATTGACATTCACTTTCTGAGAGCTATCCTTACTGGCAACTCACCACAGATGTCTATTAGATCAAATAAGTCCAGGTGAGTGTAAACTCTTAACAATTTACTTCTGACAAATGGACTTAGTCTGTCCTTGACCCAACTACAGCTATTACAGTGGTAGCTGTTACTACCACTCTGCTTTGTGGTTTTATCTTGCTGCTCATCACTTGTGTAGTATCTGAATATCTTACAAAATACGCAAACACTAACGAAGTCCTGAGTGGATTTAAAACTCTCACTGACAGCATTTAAAACACTTCTCTGGCCTCCTTCGAGGATGCAACGCTGGCTGCTCCCTGCTGAAGAACCAAAATAATTTATTGCCTTTAAGTTTGAGTACAAGCTCCATAGATCATTATAATCATTCTCAAGTGTCCTCCCAAGATCACGTGAGAATACATAATAAGGACATTTTTCTACCAGGTTTTTGTCAGATTTCATAATTTTAAAACTATTAACATAGTGCCTTTGTACCAAAGATATGTGAGGACTGATAAATACTGTTCTAGTTTAAAAGAGGACAAAATAAAAGTTTTCTTCTTTTAACTCACTGCTGAGGGTCAGTAATCAGTCAGATTTGAGACCTGAAGAAGCTTTGAGGGTGCTTTTCTGTAGGGGATTCTGAGGCCACGCAATAAAAACGCTTGTCATTTTTACATAAATTTTTACCTATGTAACCAGGATATATACACTGGTGCAATATTTGCATTGGCTACAGCAAAGAGTGCATCTCTTTGCAGTGCTGCCGGAGTGTCCTGCATGACTGGCTAATCTGAATTGTGGCTATAGCAGATGATGGTCTTCTGATGCTTCAGCCTGTCTTGTGCGCTTATTTTGCTCTTCCCTCTTTTTCTACCCTCCTCCTCTTTGCAGGCTTGTGCATATCAGAAATAGCCTTTGGGAGGGAATAGGCAGACCCAGACAGCAAAGGCTGCTTCCCATCTTGAAGCTAATGCAAGTGCCAGTCATTGCTTTCTTGCCTGGCATTCCAGATCAGCTGCGCAATTTGTACAGTAAACTAAGTTGTTGAACTGTGGTCTACCTTGCTCACAGCAGCCTCCCCTGAAGGAGCAATATCTTGTCCTAATTGGTCTGCAAAAAGCTAGTTTGGTGCCTGGAACATAGTTAACACCAGCATCTTGGAGATAACTGGAGCTTTATGTTTTAAAGAATAGGAGGAATTCCAGAAATGTGGCCCTGGTATGTGAAAGCCCCAGGAAGTAAATGACCTGAGCACATGCACCAACTTACTGCTTGGTTTTGGGCTGGGCAGTGGTAAGTGAAAAAATGTAATAAACGGAAATGTTCCACGCTGGATATCAAGAGCTGGGTAAGTTCTGCTTAGATTAGAAGTGAATAAAATTCGCTTGCCTGCTGTTTACCCTCAGCTCCAGGAAAGTCTCCAAGGTGTAATTATTCAGGCCTTTCTCATGTGAGCTCAATAGACTGATGCTGCCCACACTCCCAGAGTGGGAAAAGCAGGCAGATACCTGCAGCACTGCGAGGCCATCTCTGCACTGCCAGGGACCGACTGGGGCAGGGACCAAGGGAACTGGGATATACAGCACGGAGCAGTGCCAGCAAGCACACTCTGGTAGCCACAGAGACTTGGCTAAAAGCTTTTCATTTAGTCAAAGCACTTCCTTTTCTGCTTATTAAGTTGATTAGAATTGATTGCTTTTTAACAGAGTTATTGCTTTGATCTTAGGCTCAATACAAAGGAAATAAAATAGGGCAACTGCTATTATGAGATAAAATAGAACAACGGAGCTCAATGAAAACATTAAGGTTTCTTTTCTCTTGGTGTTTGAGTAGGGGTAACATTTCAAACGCATAAACAGTTCATTGAGATTCAATAAGATAGTCACTGTATCTATTTAAATAATGAATTTAAATCATCCTGGGCCTGCACTATCCAGGTCCTCAAGCTGTGTTTACAAGGTGGCACTGAAGAGCAGAGAGTGAGGCCCCTTGGTTTACTCCGTTGTAAGCAGTATGAGAACCAGTGATTCCTCCACACCTCAATTCAAAACCCATTAGCTCTGCTTGGGTAGACGGGACTCCAGCACAGCCATACACCCACAGGGCCTTCCTCTGCCTCTGATTCACCAAGTCCTCCTCCCTATTGGCAGCCACACAGAAGTTCTCTGCCACAGGTTTCCCATCTGTACTTCGGGGTAAAAGCATTTCCTTGTGCGGTGAGAATTAAATCACTGACATCCAAAAATAGCAATTAAGAACAAACACTTAAATCAGAAAAAGATTTAATACAAATGATGTTTTTAACATGTAAATAAAATTAGGGAGAAGTTTATGTATATATATAGGGAATTAGTACATGGTTAAAAGGTGGACAGCATTGTTGCAGGCTTCATATTTTAGAGGAAATTCCTATCTCTAGATAGGAATTCTAGAGGCTTTCCTCTGCCATTTGATGCATAATTACTGTTACAGCCTGAGGAGCAGTAAACATCCACAAGCTTCATGTGGATGTGCCAAAGAAACGTTCTGTCAACTGACACATGCAGACCAATAACAGAAGTTTTCAACCGAGCAAGAGACGGAGGAGATGGAAAAGAAATACTACTAGCATATGAATCAAATCTGTGTTTCCACAAGATAGCTATAACTCTAACTCTCTGTCAACTAAAGATGCAGTGGGTCTAAGTTACCTTCAAGTAAGGTACAGCCCAACAAAATAGTTATCACCCAAGTATTTCACTGTGAAGTTTCAGTTCCAGCCTACTTCTGCCTTTCAAGATAATTCAACTTAAAGAAAAGTACTCACCAAGTTAATGTCACAGAGGTTTCATTTTTCTCCCAGATTCCCAAATTAGAAGAGAACAAAACACAAGTTTGGGCTAACGATTCAGAAGGGGTGTGTTTGCTGATCCTTATGAGGCAGCACAAGTGCCTGAGCAGAGTTAAGCAAAAGGGCATGATGACCCCAGAACAAGTACTTATGCCATCAGGACAGTTTAGGATATATCACCTTATTCATTAGAAAAAAAATTAGCTGCATTGCTCAGCACTGCACACGCCCAGAGAGAGGGTCTCAAGCCATATGCAAAACCTGAGAACAAAGTTTTTAGTCAGATACATTGCTGCTAAGAAAGAGTGACAGCAGAGATCAACCAACTTTTCGTGCTCATCTGATCAGTCACCAGTGGCTGAAAAGTAATGTTGTTTGCACTGGTTTACACCCAGTCTCTCTGGGGTTTTTTGTACATAGAGCCATTGCTGCTGAAAGAACAGAAAACAATATTTTAAATTATATTGTATGGCTTTTGTTGGTATCTTAATAAAAAGACGACTTCAAAAATTAATCTAAAGAGGCTTTAAGTAGCACCTCTGGTTATTTCTTCTAGTGCTAGCTGCTTTACTGTCCAACTCTTCATGACTCAGAGGAAACTCACAGAAAATAGACACTTACTATTTCAACTAATGGTCTACAGCAACAAGTAAACTAGACTTAGGAAACCGGAACTAAGACTTGAAGAAGTTAAAAAATCACTCAAAAAACCCCAACAAGACTTGGCTTTACAGCTGATCAAAGAAAGATGAAACTGGGATCATACAAACCCACACTGCTGAGTTTCACAGAAAGTCTTCACAGTGATTTGTATCCTCACAGGGCTACGGCCAGGCTTGTCTGCCTGGAGATGAAAACAACCACATCTGGCTACTCTGCAGGAAGAACAAATCCAGTTTAACCCTTCCACATGCAGTATCATCTTTTCCCAAACCCAAGTGCACCTCAATGTGTGATTGTGACTGAATGTTATAATCCATTGAACTAATTAAGTAAAGGTATTTCCTAGTATAGCCATGGCAAAAGTAGTTTACGAGCATACCTCGTCTGCTTTATTTTCCAGGAGTGATGGTAACATAAGAAAAATCTGCCTTTTCTCCACAAGAAGACAATTGGTCAGACAGTGCCCAGAGTTTGAAATGCAGCACAGTTGGCAGATGGGCCATGTCTGCGCTACCTGCGTAACCATGGTGTCCTGTGGAAACATCTGCCTGTTACAGTCCTTTCTGGCTTCTTTCTGGGAGCTTGGAAAGCTTAGTAGCTATTAGTAAAACAACTTCCCTAGAGAGGAAGGATGTGAATGTGCAAAAGTCTAACTGAAAATGAAATTTAATTCTTCTTTGTGGGTGAAATAGAAAGCTATTACTTTCTGTGCTCCTGGAGGATGCATTTCTGAAGAGAAGATAATTTTCTGAATTGTCTTAAAGGCTTGCAAATAAATTGCTCAGTTTCAGGCTTTATTACAGTCTTGAGGTTCAGAAGGAAGTTGCTAAAACATCTGAACAATGCTGATTAAACATCTGAGCGAACCTAGTGGAAATCAGATTCCACATAAAAGTCACGTAAACGTTACCCTCGCAAAACAAAGGCATTGGGTTTTGCTTTGACATTATGGACTGTATTTGGAGGGAATGAACCGCTGCTAGGCAATGAAGAGAGCAAGGCACCTCCTAAGAGTGATGTGCTGAGCCTGGCGCCAGGCTGAGGGGAAACCCTTCAGAGCCAGCTACCACATACTGCTCACCATAGGAATGCAGGTGTGAGCAAGGCTGCCTCACAGGGCCCTTCCCATTTGGTTCCCCTTAGGGGAACGCCACATGCAAGGTGAAGGAAAGGACAAGCAGACCATTGCTTAACAAGGACAAGGAAAAGGCTTGCTCAGCGTGTGGGCAGACAACCATACCCGCAAGCTGTAATCTAGTTCTTCTCATCAGGGGATCTTTTCTGCAAACATGATCGCCTACTATCCTATTTTGCAGACAAGGAAAAGGAGTCACAAAGGTTAGATCAGTTACAGAAGGACCTTCACAACTGCCCAGCACCACAAAGGCAAAGCCAGAAATAACGTATCAATCAGCATTCAGAGATTTATTGACAGGGCCTAACTCCACATTCAGTAGTTGACAACAGTCTCCGTTATTTCCAGCTATTAGAGCCTAAGGCAGGAGGCTTACTGCTGAAAATTTCAGACTCGTTCCTCCTAGTGAGCCATGTGAAATGCAGCCACTGGGTTTTGGTACAGGTTGTGATCTACAGATGTCATGTCTGGTTTATTTGGAAGAGCTGTCACCTGAGATTTGCTGTTAACTCCCCGCATTGCAGACATACGTACCCAACTCCTGCCAGGTATACCAGCGCCTACTGCATGAGCCTCTGACTTCAGTAGCTGGTTTCAAAACATTGCAAGTCTGAAGCACTACATTATTTTTTCCCCGCTACTTTTATTGCACCATTTTTATCTAGGTTCTAAACATAACAATAGAAAACAGTAACCACTTGTTGCTAGTCAGTAACTAACAGTTATAAGAAGCACAAAGCACAGAATTTACAGAAGACGTGTCTAACCAAAAAGTACTTCCCATTTTCTTTTTCTGTGGGGAAAAAGCCTTGCAGACTTGCATAAAGGAAAATTATCAGAAATAATTGCCTCTTTTTTTGGTATTCTGATAGAAACAGATACTCATATGTGTGATCAAGTTCATTCATCCTAGCTTTGTTCCAGCTGTCAGTGCCAGAGCTCGGAGAAGTGACAAATGTGCAGAAGTTCCTGCTGGGCACAGCTTCTGCTGCATTTAACTCTGGTACCAAATAGCACTGGGGGAGGAGGGTGTAGGGAAGCCAAAACAGGCTCAGGCTGTCAACTTTCCCCAGAAGTCCCAGCACAAAGGGGAGAGCCATTCATCCAAATGTAGTTGTTTACCTGATTTCAGGGTGGGTTTCACTTCACTAAGATCCAAAGATCTTTTAGACACCTAAAATAGGACATATGAATCATGTGACTTTTGCCCCAGACTGTGGGCTGGAGATGTGGACAACTAGCACATACAAATCCCAACAGGCAAAGGCTGCTTCAGCCTTCCCTTCAGGGCATCACTTTTTGGCTGCACCATCAGCTTGCACAAATCCCCAAATGACATTACTGCTGGCCCAACGAAGATCCTTTTGCCAGTGCCTCTGTGCTGCAGGTGGCTCTTCCCCAGTTGTCCTAAACACTAGGAGCTCCCTCAGCTCCATGTCTTACAGCCTGCACCCCCTTCACCAGCCCTTTCCCCTTGGAGGTACCTGACTCCAGACCTCCAGCCTGTATCTGTACTGCTAAATAACAACAGGACCAAGACGGAGGCCAAGAGACCCACAGTGGGTCACATCCACACCGCATAGAGTTGGCCCTGCGTGTCCTCTGGGATCCATGTAGTGCTGTGTGGCCTTACAACATTATTGGGGCAAGGAATGGTGTTTAAGTCAAAATGCCTGAAATCATGGGACTTAAACACATCATGTGATTTCAGCAGAGGGATGATTTCATACCAAGCGCGTGTGAAACCTATGTGCCATGCAGCATGGCATGAGGGCACAGAGGAGGGTTTGAGGAAGTAAGGCTTGCTGGAGGGGGTCAGGGGACTGAGGAGGGAGGCAGACGCTCCACAGAGTCTTCCGTCCTGCCTGTTAGGG
The DNA here is from genome assembly GCA_002844005.1 of Limosa lapponica baueri. NCBI lineage: Eukaryota > Metazoa > Chordata > Aves > Charadriiformes > Scolopacidae > Limosa > Limosa lapponica. The sequence continues at coordinate 21,588 of KZ507132.1, read as the reverse complement.
ATGGTTTCTGGAGCATCCCTTTGCCACAGACTGCCCCAACTGGCACCGCCCCACCACGGCAGGCAGTAACCTGCCAACTAAGCGATATGCATAATTACTGTCCAGTGCTTAAGCTCACTACTGGATGTTGTTTTATTTAACTATATGGACACAAAGTCTTATACCCAAACACTTGCCCTGAAAAGGGCTGTATCTCAGCAAGTGAGGGACTAGCTCTAAAAGGGCAGGTAGCCTTGCTACCCCAAGAGCCCAAATCTCATGCATACTTTTGCCCTTACTCTCTCCCTCCCTCAATTTCCCATCTGCCAAAAATGGATAATAGCAAACCAGGGATGGGACAATCAGTTTCACTGCAGTCCAGAGAACATGGAGATGGCAATAAGCACCGGGATAAAGCTTGCCCAGAACACTAGTTCTGCTTTTGCAGACAGGAAACATGCTGCAAACCCTACTGTGAATAACAAGAACAGCCTCCAACACACGCGACTGGGTCCTGTGCTCTGTGATGCTGCTTTTAACTCCAGTATGGATGCACAAAGGGCATGAGGCAGTAACCTGGATTCATCCCACCACACTTCAAACATGTAACTCAAGTCCAATGAGTTATGAGCTCAGTCACCCCTGATTTCTGCTGCTAATGGAGAGAAATGAGGCACAACTTCATAAGATCCACCTAAAACCTCAATTAGATTAGTTAGCTACAGTAAAGAAGGATTAATCTAGAAGTGAATTGCAACTGAAATTATCTTTTCAGGTTGTTTTTCTGAGAAGAGTCGTATCTGAATGGTGCAGAGCCAGCAGCATGCTGTACATGAATGTGCCAGTGTATATGGCCATACAAAGGAAACAGGCAGCAAAGAGGCTATTTAAAAAAATTAAAGAAATCTATTAGGGTTTTTTTCCAGGCAAAATGTAAAAGACTATCAGAGAAAATCAAGTGAAAGTTTCTTACACAATCCCTTTTTCCATAATCTGAAAAACTATTAGCAATTGCAGGCAAGGCATTTACAAAATCCAGTGCTGTCCCTGTGATAAAAAAAAAAAAAGAGAAGTTACTGAATAGCATTTGCAGAAAGTTTTGAGCAGTTCTTTACTTAAGAACAGACCCACCTCAAAGCAGAGCTAAGTAGGTTGCTCTGTTGCAGGTCGTTACAGATTCCTTCACCTGGCGTTGCTTATAAAAAGACCAAAAAAAAATATCAGTATTAACACTGAATAATATATGTGGATGTTCCCTGCCATCTTTTTGATAGTGTTCTTACAAAAAGGTTTCTAGAAAACAACAGAAGTCTTTTCAGAGGCCGTCCCCGCTGACCTGGAGCAGCCAACGGCTGCGAGAGCTGTCGGTGAGGCACAGCAGTGTTTCGGGTGCGATGGATTTCTAGGTTTTCCTTTTTCTCCAAATGCTCTCAACAGATTTGTGATGGATTGAAGAAATGATTTACAACTAGATGATGGGGGAAGAAGAGTAAAACAATTACTTTAATTAGCATAAATAATTCATCATTTGCTAGGAAAAATATCAAGCTACTAAATTTGTTTCAGGATACATAGAAATATGTTTTCAGGGTGTCTGTTGGAAGATCTGCTCATCAGAGATTAGCTGCAGAAAATGTCCTTGTTTGAGATCAGCGATGCAAGACCTTCATCACCAGTGATATCACAACTCAACAAAGACAGGGTTGTGTTCATAGACATGATAAGCTAAATGTGCCCATTCGCTCTTAGTTACATATTTGATGAAAATGCAAACATTAATATAAATTGCTCGCTAAAGAGAGCGGCTGACCTCATGGCTCTTACTGAGTTCCTCTTCACTGGATCCTGGCTCTCAAAGCAGAACCTGCGTACAGCTCCAGGAACACAAAGAAGCCATAAACCTGTTTCACATTATCTCTGCATGGAAAAATCTCCAGGTAGTGTTGGGAAGGCAAGAGAAATGCTTTATGCTGCTAATGCCCAGGATGCACACCCTGCAGGGAGCAAGCACTTGCAGAAAGGCCCCTGGGGACATCTAACCAGCCTAAGCGTGCTGATGCGAGCCATCATGAGCCAGGCCAAGTCAAAGCAGCACTGAGACTGCTTTAAGGCTTGCTAAGAGAACACCAACACCCTGGGAATCACAAAAGCTGTGCTGGGCCCCCGTTATGTGCGTTCGATTCCTCTATCGAGTACAACTCAAGCTGCTTTCCTACCTTTAGAGACACAGCAGTGCCAGCTACATACAGCACAGGAGAGACGCTCTGGTAACATGCAAAGCTGCTGCATGCCAGAGACCACCAAGACCGAAATACTCAGTGAAAAACCAGCAACCTTCAAAAATTCCAGAGGAAGGTCATTTGCAGCATGACTGCAATCTACATTCCCTCTGATCTGAGGCCTCGGACCAGCTGCAGTGCTGAGGACAAAGGCTGCGTCTGGCCAGAAATTTTCTTCCAAAGCTTTTTTTTTTTCAACAGACAGTGTACAATTTATATGAAAGATTTATTTTATCCACAGACAAACCAGAGTATGTTTCAGCCAAATACTTTTCCGGGTAAATCTCTGCTCTTTTGAAAAAAAGTATTTTTCTTTGGAAAGCCAAAATCTAAATAAACTTGGCTAAGGTGAAAAACTGACAGTTTCCCAGAGTTCAGTTGCTGAGAATGGAAAAAGCCCAGTAATTTTTATGAATTTTATTTTTGATTAGCATTTTCCACAGAGGGAAAAGAAATTCTCACCATGTCTAGGTTGGCATTCACTTACCCCGTGAGCTTCTGATCCTGTTCTCCCCATTATAGCCCCTCTTTCTCTTCTCCTTCCACAGCCAAGATTGTCACGTAAACTTCTAGAGAGTAGAGACCAGTAAGACACTTAAGTGGGGGATTTCTTCTGAGGAGCCGGATGTGACCGTATGTGTAATACTGAAAATAGCAATAATAATGGGAAAAGAAAGAAAAGTCCTTGCTTTGGTCCAAATTTCTTCCATGCCTCTCTGTTATCAGCAGTCACCACACGAACATGAAACTTTCCTAGGCCTTGTATCTATTTGCAGCTAGAAACATCGCAGCTCCCCAGGTTCCTGGTGCGTACGTGTAACTGCCGTTTCTGTAATTACCAGTTTCAGGATCTGTGAAGGCATTTTGGCACAGCTTCATCTCTCAAAAGTGTAAGTACAGGAAACTTTTTTCAAGGATTCAAACAGTGAAAGCTCTATGAAATAGGAAGGATTTAAAAATCTGCGGCAGTTTAAAATCTGCAGAAAGTTAAAAAGTGCCAATGGGGCTACATATTGTTCAGATGGCAAATCACACGTGGAGCGACTTAGTTTGGAAAACTAGACTGTGATTTTTGAAGAGTGATACAATCGAATACAACATGACCTTTTTACCTATGTTTCACGCGGAGGGACAAGCGGGTGGCTTATGAAACATCACACAACTCTCATGATCTCTCAGCTGGTCAGCCTCCCCTTCAGCGGCACCGGCAGTGTCACATCCTGGCTGAGGTCAGGTCCCCAGGGGCATGCCCCTCAGTCTGTCTTCAGTAAAGCCTCTTCCATCTGACACCAAACCGTAAAAGAAAAAGTTAATACTTTCTCAGTGGCCCAAGTGAAGAGGAAAAACATTTGCTCGTGACCTGGGTCTTGAAAACTTAAACCAGATCAATCCCACAAGCCAAGCCCTCTCCCTCAGGAGCAGGGTAAAAGACATGCAGGGTTAAAGTCTGTTCCTGTTGGAAGCGGCATGAGTTAGATCCATGGTATTGGAGACTGCCCCCAGACAGATATTGAGGAGGGATAAAGCATCAGAACGATATCATTTGGCATTGCCTTCCACACAGAATTCATTACAAAGGGTCCAAGACAAAGCTTAGCCCAGAACATACTAATGATCATTTTTTCAACAAGATTTTATCATCCTGATTTTCCGAAGTCTGTATTTTCATTCAGTTGTGGCTTCTCTATCAACAAGGGGAGTGAAAAACAAGCCTATTCTTTTCTGTCACTTAGAAGATAACTGTATCTTTGAATGTGCTTCCATTTCATTCTCATACATAGCACCACTAGAAGCATTACCTAGCTGAGTATGGGGAAGGTGCTATATCAGATTGCAAAGTGTCATTAAATCCACCCAATAGCACCAGTGGGATGAAACTCAGCAGTTCCCAGTTGACAGCAGCAGAATGGCAAATGGAAACAGCCAGCAAAGACCAAAGTGTCTTTAGGGTGATGAGGTTCCAGTTAAAGGATGTTGAGGCTCAGCTACGACGTGGCCTGAAAAGGTTCATGCAGCAGCTCAGAATTCAATTTAAAAAGGTACACAGCAAGCAGGGAGCAGCAGGGGCTTTGGGGCACCAAAATAAATTTCCTTTTCTTGATCATGTGAGAATCAGGAGACCATCCTGTGACTGGTGAGCCGTGACACACCACCCATCACTGAAAAACAGAAAGAAAGTAAAAAAAAACCAAAACCAGAGCAACAAAAGTCTGACTGAATCTGCATGCTTGAAAGTAATTGCTCACATGTCAGAGGGGGGCCACGCACACACAGGACAGACTTGGAAGAGTAGAGGTGAAAAAACAAAATTGCAATTTGCTGTTGTGGCCCCCAGACTACACACTTCTCAGTTACCATTATTATTGATAAATATTTTGACAGCTCTCCAGTATGACAGATTTCAAAGGGTAGACAGCAAGCCCTTGCCATAAGTATCAGATCAGCCCGGGCTCACAAACAAGGCAGCAGAGTCAGGGAGCGATACAACAGGAAGCTCACGGACCAACTTCTGCACTTTGTGACTGCGATGGCAGAGCTGAGAGATTTCAGCAACTGATTTCCACAGGCACAAGAGAGGTCCCTTGGGAGATCTGTAGTGGGAACATTTCTCTAACCTTCCTCCCCCTTCTCTCTTTTTCTAGTGGAGGGAAAAAGGTGGAAAAGAGTTGGGGGGAAGAAGAAAAAGTCAGGCAGATATAACTGGATCCAGAGTGGAGGCTGGTAATGAGAATCTGCCGACATGAAGAGTTTTAAGGCATCTATTAAAAAGGAGAGGAGGAAGCTAACATAGAAGTAAAAGGAAGTTTGAGGTGTGAGAATTTGCATGTCTGTGTATTTATATAGATGGTATTAGCAGGATCTAAAAAGGAAGAGCAGAAGCTGGAAATTCCTGCGCACATTTCAGAAGATCACACATTCCCAAACATTATGCTGCGTGTGAGGTTTTGACACCTTTAGCATCTCCAGCAGGAGAGAAGTTTGCCATAAGTATTGGAAACTGCTGAAGATCCAGTCAACTGACTAAGAGCAAACGACAGCTGGTTTTCTTATTAAACATGATGTAAAACATTAACACATAGGCCTGTCATGTTAAATCCTCCCTTGGGGTACTTGGCCTCACAAGCGTAAGCCTAAAGCAGCTTTTGGTGGAAGCAAATGAAGCTAGCAAATCTGTCCCACAACCACGTCCGAGAGCTAAAACACTAATGAGGCTCCAGCAGAGGCCGCAATCAGCTACACCAATCATCTGGCTGTTTGGCCCCTCTTCCGTTCAGGATACGTTTTGGATGTAATGGATCTACGTGCTTGGGAAAAAGGTAGCAGGAAAAGCTCCGGGGACTTGCCTGCAGCAGCGTTAAGTTTTCTGAAGGGCGAGTCCTGTGGTGCTGGTGACAGAGCGAGGGGGTGGCATCAGGACGGCTCCCATCACTCGCAGGGCTGGGGCTGGCAGAGGGGGAAGAGGGAAAACGATCCCAGGTGCTCAGGAGGTGAAAACTGCACTAGGAGACCCGCAGCAGTGGAAGGGGAGAAGGAAGGAGGAATATCACAGCTCATTCTTCAGAATAGAAGGAAAATACAGAAAGGTAAAAGCCAGGCATCAAGGCAGGGAATGGCAAGAGAGTTTCCATGTGTTCATAGGGAACCTGTGATCCCAGTCCTCTATGGAGGCACTGGGGATGAGGGTGCAGGTCCCTTCTGGGGAACTCCACCTATGAAGGGTCAGCACAACTAGTCCCAGACAACCTCCCAGAAGCTGCGGGGTCCCCAGTCATTCCCTTGAGAAGCAGGGGGATGTCTTACCCCTATTCCTCCTTTGCTACAACGGTGATTATGTGCCGTCACAAACACCCGCAGCAGAGGCAGGACAGAGCCTCCCTCTTCCCATTTGAAATCCCCATCTTAAGCCGTAACATTAAGAATATCAACTTGTGTATTTTTCATCAACAGCTCTCAAAACATTTCACAGAAGGAAAACCCCACCTATTCTCAGTTCATGGATACAGGCATAAATTGGTAAGAGACTTTCCTAAAGCCAGAGAGCCAGTGAGGAGACAGTAGGAGAGCCCCGGCTGGGGACTGGTGGGGTCCTTCCTTTCAACTCAAGAAAGGACCCCCTCTCTTCCACTTCTGTTCTCGTGCTGGTTTGCTTATCGGAAGTGATCAGATGTGGCAATAGCAGAGCCAAATTAAGCATAAATTGGTTTTGATAGCGAGGATACACCTTTTGCAGAAAACTCATACTACTGCTTTGCTGAGCAAATATTTGAATGGAGTGGAACCAATTGGCAATTGTCATGTGTTATTTGCAAGTGAATACACCAGATCTTTTACTGCACTGAGAAAACAAATAATCAGCCCCCCAAATTCATGTACTTTCCCTTTAGAAAGAGCCACATTGTGTTGTTACATCAGCAATTGAAATATGACAGGGTGCTTGTGTTTATACTCAGAGAAGTCATATACAGATTCCATCTGTTCAACATTTGGAGCAAATCTGCAGTGATTACTCAGGCTGAAAATTGCTTTGGAGTTTTGTCTGCTGTTGCTTTATTTGAAATAAATCACTGATGTGGTGCCTTACTTCTGAAGACAGACATGCATGTCAAAGCGAGAGGAGAGCAGCTGAACTTGGGCCATTCTGATTTGCAAGATATTCAGATGTTGTTGACACTCACAGCATGATTTTCTCATATGCTTTGGAGAAATCCAGGAAGAGCCGAAGCCACTGCTGAGGTGAGGAATTAATTTCCTGAAGATTTGTCTCTGCAAACTAAGAGTCATTCCACTTTGGACAAAGTCCATCCCGTGCCATGGGCTCTGGAACAGCTGTCAATAGCAAATGTCACATCACAGAGGTGCAGCTGCATTGCTAAAAGTGGTTGCCCAGCGGTCTGACAGAGTTATCAGGTAAATTGAGGCGCAGGTAATTCCCAGCCACTCCAGCTCGTTGGGTCCAGACTTACGTCCGAGCTTTGAACTAGCAACCTCTCCGAACAGGACATAGCTAAGACTCTGGATCTCAACAACATCGAGGAGAATTAAGAAACTTTGGAATTTGCTCCAGCTTTTGCTGATTGGGCTCTAAATCAGAGCAAGAGAGAGGTGAATTTCAAACTTGATCCTTGATATGGCCAAAGAAGAAACCACAAAGGAGAAAAATTAGTTTCAGTCATTCAAATGCAGAATATGCTCAGCTGCAACTTCAGGGAGAAATCAGAGAGGAAGAATTTAGCTGATTGGATTTTGAGCCAGAAACAACTCCTATTAAAGTGCCAGATGTTCAACAGTAGTCACAAATAATAAGGGTTAAGCCCTACATCACCATTATCCAATCCTTCAAAATCCTTGACTGATGGCAGGCTTTTTATGCGAAGGTAGGCTATTCTTCCAACGCTCTGTCTAGTCGGGAGATCAAGCGGAGTAAAGCAAGATGACTAGCTACCCCAGCTAACAAATTAGTAGGATGAGAGAGCGAAAGCATGTGTTGCTCTGAGAATCAGGCTAACTGTGTGGGTGGCAAAGAGATGGGAAATGGGTTGGAGGGAGTCAGTATGCATTACCAGCCCCTGATCCTCTGCAAAACTTGTTGACAATGGTACTGCAGCCAGGCAGCTTTGGAAGATGAACAGCTTGGCTGGTAGAAAAACCTGTTCTCTGGCCACCCACGCCATGGAAACCAGCGAGCAGTTGGCTTCGAATGGATAAAAGGTTATTTCTATGGATGAAACACACTCAACAATTAAGGGTAAAGTGGCAAAGTTAGGCATCAACTGAGCCCGAGCTAACACCCAGTGACTGCAGCATGACTTGTGAGACACTGACACCGTGACACCATCTGTGTATGATTTATGCTGAACAGACTGCATATAGAAACAGATGGGAGGTGTCAGTTTTGATCAGGATTGTTATGCCGGTGATTCCACAGCACATAATATAGCCGAGAGCCTTACTTTCCCACGTACTTCTATAAAGAGGAAGGTGCTTGTATTCATCAGAGCTCCATGTTACTCAGGGAATTATTCTTACCGAGTCCCCCACTGGACAGAGTCCTAAGGTTATGCAGCTGGGACAAATCTTTATTATTGTACCAGATATGTTCAAAGAAGCAAGTCACGTTGGCAAGTCCAATGTTCCTAAAATAAGATCCCAAAGTGTCTCTTTTTCCGGGCTAGTGCTCAAGGTCAAATTGGCAACTTGCTGAGACTGCGTTCAAGGTTGCCATGAAGTGAATCTCAGGCACCCCTGTCCTTTAGCGCTGCCATGCTCCTTATTTCAAGTCTTGACATTAGAAGGTTTCCTTTATGCTCTCATGGCTTCATGTAATTGTAAAAGTTAATTTTAAGTTTTCTTGACTGTGGAAAAAGCTGATAAATGTAATTCAGATTCAAAATGACAAGAAAGGCCTGTTGGAAGGGACCCCTGGACAGCTCTTGCCTAGTCTCTCACTGGAAGGAGGATCGTCTCCAGCACTGGAACAGGTCAGCGTTTGTCTATCTGGGGCTTGAAAGCCTCCGAATTTGGAGACTGCACAACCTCCCTGGGCAGCATGTTCAGAAGCTGAAATGCAGATATAAAAGAACCCAAACCATGTATTTACAAAGCCTAATTTATGATTTTTAACACAAACACCTGGTGTTGATACCTTCAGTAAGAGTTTTCTGGTATTGATAACAGACAATAAGGCCAATTTGCTGTCTACAGGCTTTCCTTAGGCCACACGGTTATTAGGAGTCTCATAAATATCAGATCAAAATAGCCAAAAAGAATGCTACCAATGAAGGCAACTGTTAAAAACTAAACTAATTAAAAACATGAGTATCATTTTTGTAGGAATTGTCACTAGCTAAACCGGAAAGCCATAGTTCTGAGAGACTTTCCATCAGTTCTCAGAAGTCTGACATTTTTTTTTACCTGATTATCCAGAGGTGTTCTCCAAGCAGCAGTGCGTTCTTCTCCAGGCTAAACAGACCCAGGTCTCTTAGTCTTTTCTCATAAGAGAGGTGCTCCATTCACTTGATCATCTTCGTAGCCCTCCACCAGACTCTATCCAGTAGTTTCACGTCCTTCTTAAACCGAGGGGCCCAGATCTGGACACAGTACTGTAGAAGTCACCTCACCAGGGTAGAGGGGGAGGAATGCCAGGGGACTCGAGCCTGTTGACATCAGCAGGGTGCTGAGGCTTTTAATTTAATAAAATAAATATATTTATTAATGAATGTATGTAGACCCTCGAAGTACAGGTGAGTAAAGTAACATAGGTATGGATCGTGTAAGCGTGGAAAAATCTGGATACCTTTCCCAGGAAGCAGGGGAGTCCTCGCTAGTGCTGCTCCAGGGCACAGACCTCAGGACCGCCGGCGTGTGGCTGCAGGTCCTCACTGAGACGGTTTCTCCTACTGCCAAAGCAAGTGCCTGAGTTATTGATCAGCTACATGGCACCCGCCAGGCTCACGAATAAAAAGCAGCAGATGGCACGGCAAGAGTCGTTATAGAAACAAAACAAAAAACTTCTTTACTTTTTCCTGAAACTAATGAGGTTTCCTGAAACGGTAACAAGACGGAGCGTTGCACCACTCTCCACTGACATGTCTCTTCGGATGCAGTCCCTCAGGGCAGAGCTGCCGGGGGTCACCAGCATGGCAGGGGGCTACGGACATGGGGCATCCACCAGCCACTGCATTTGCAGGACACCAGCTGGCATGGGGGCCGCATGTTTTAGGGATTGTTTCCATTCATTATCTAGACAAGAAAGAGTGGATTAAGAAGCAGCCAGGTTTAGGCTGGAGAAGTTTCCCACAAATTTCCCCAGGCCCTGGAGAAAATAACCCACTATAATGCCCAAGCATGGCTGGCTTCCCGGTGTCTGTGCTGCCTCGCCTACCTGGCGCTGTCAGAACCGATCCTGAACATCACCTGCCACATCAATCCCATTAACTTGCCAGAGAGCGATCCAGTTTTGGCCAGTAAAGATGCAGAGCCCAGGCTGGCCCGAAGGCATGTGGGTCTGGCAGGGAGGACACTCCGTGAAACTGGCTGGGAGCTGCTTTCTCCATAGCCAGCATAGCAAATGGATTATAGCTAAGGACAGAGCCCTGGGAAGCAGCTACCGGCAGAGAAAGTTTCCCTTTGTGTTCAGGGCAGAGGAGTGAGGCTGTGGCCTTGGGACGGATGCCCTCCCTCTCTGCTGCTGCAGGATGGCTTCCCCTCTGCCCAGCCAGCAGGCTGGTGGTGCTGGTGGGCTTCAAAAAGAGTCACCATTCAAAGCTCTCATGGACACCCTTCAAGATAGCTTGGTGTGCAGACCTACGGTAGCACACCCAGTTTGTGGTGGGGGAGCAAAGCTCTCTCTCATTCCTCCAGCATCATCATCCAGTTCCCTCAATTTAGGTTTACTGGACCTATACACAGGCATATAGACACAGCACAGTCCCTGGAGACCTAACACAAGGACAGCCAGCCAATACACTGTGAGAACTTTTCCCAGCCTCATCTACACTTGTCAGGCATGCTGCAGCCAGGTCAGCAGAGCGGGAACGCCACAAGGAGGAGTTCCAAACTTGGCCAAGTTTCAAGTAGAGGGGAAATGCTTTCATTTCTTAACTTTCCCTTAAAATAATGCGCACGATCTGTTCTGGGAACACCCACCCAGTGAAAATCCCTCCGGAGGCTGCCTGCCAAAGCCTGTGAAAATCCCTTCTGGGAGCCGTGTCCGCTATTTCAGACACAGCCTGTTCATAGGAACATAAATCTGCTGTCCTCGCTGATGAAGATTATTCGAGCTGGATTTAATGTGCCTAGGCACATCTTTCTTAACTTGGCTCAGACAACCACCTGCTACTTCACGTGCGTTTGTTGCTCAGTACAGATGTCTTAATCGAGTCACTCGTCCCGCGGAGAGCAGCTGCAGAGGGCTCACACTTACCTTTCCCCACTGCCCAGCACAGTCTATGCCTATAACTGGTGAAGAAGCCCTTGCTCTCCGCTCTGCCGGGGTGTTTTACCTCGGGATTCTCTCCACTCGCAGAATTATTCCAACATGTTGTCATATCTGGGGCAGAGAATACCTGCTGTTTAGGAAAGAAAGTAAAAGAGCATGGCACAATTCCCTAAAAACATAATAGAGATGACACTTAGGGAAACTTAGCAACATCTGTAGAAAGTTTTGTGAGTATCTACGCAATTTACAAGAGATTGGGTTTCTTTTGCTGAACCTCTGTCTGGAAGTCCACACCATCGACTAAGTATCTCCTGCATTTCACTAGGGGGTCAAAACCCCTGGGGGAGGATTCTGAAATCTATAGGACATCTCTGTCCCTTACTGTAACTCCTATAGTAAAGAAGGGAGGTGGAGGGAGCAGAAATAAACCCCATATTTTAGCACCACTTCTGCTGGCAATCTGAATTGTTTAAAACCAAAGGAATCCCCACATTTTTTGGGACGTCAGAACATTGGCACACACAGACCTCTGTACGATCTGGCATAAGACGACGCTGTTTTCACCCATACCCAGAGAGTGCTGCATCCTGCCAGCCACCCCGAGCATCCTGCCATTTCAACGTGCTGCTGGCACCGACTCCACCCGCTGGAAATAACCTAACACCCCAGCTGAATTCAAGTTTTCTGAATGCAGTTGCTATATCAGAGAACTTGCCTCTGCTACCACCCTTGGTGATTTCTCAGTATTACCCCCGAGAATCAACCGGTTCCTTTAAGGTTTCCTATCTTTCCAAATTAACTGATCAGAATTCAAGTCCTTGTTCTGATGCAATGGTTTAAGTCTTATGTTCTTTATAATTCATCCCTTTACCCATATATATCAGAAAAACTAAAAGTATGTCAAAAATAGAAAGTTCATCCTATGCTAAGTTTTTAGATAATTTTAAAGACAGGATGAGTTCAAGCTGGTTTAGTTTATCTCGTTTGATATAAAGTAGATGAAATAATCACAATGAATGATTATTTGTATCTCTCAGCCAAGGCTCCTGGAAGACATTACAAGCATTAGGCATAATAATTCACATCTCTCTAAGGGACGATCAGATGCCCACATTACCATCATCTTATCTACAAGTACTCAGCACAGAGGATTTCACATGGTGGTTCCAGTTCTGAATCCACTCTTTATAAGGCTCAGAACTTTGAGTTGAAACAAGCCTTCACAAGATATTCAGCTTCAATTTGAAATCCTACCCAGTGGGGAAACCACCCTGTCAACTGCTATTACACTCAATTGTTAATTACCTTCACTGTGAACGTTTTGCATCTTACCTCTAGTGTAATTTCATTTCCAAGAGATGATGGGCTATTATCATCCCTTCGGCTGCCAAGCAAAGCACACTCTATTAGTAGAAGTGTCACAATGTGGATGTTTGTCAGCTGAATAAATTATCACTTAACCTTCCCTTTAAGCCAGCCGTATTTTTAATCACGCTTACATTCCTATTTTCCAATTGATAAAGAGGAAAAAGGGATATGGCTGAAATCTAAACAAGGCAATAGCAGAGCCAAGCATGCCTCGCAGGATCTTGATCCTCAAACCTCTGCCCCTGACATTTCTTCCTTCTAAGAACAAACTGACGTTTCGCTTCTCTCCAAATACTATTTAACAGCAAAACAACAG